>ML321061.1:0-20145 GCA_005239505.1 Nicotiana paniculata | reverse complement strand
TGATTTGATTTTATGTGTTTCTTACTGCTTAGACTTGATTTATTTTCATTACTACTAAGTTGGTGTACACACATTACTACATGCACCCGTATGTGCAGATACAGGTGCTGATACCGAGCGTTAGTCATCAATTTTCGTGCGGAGCCGGAGTCGGGACTTAGAGGTAGCTGTTCAGCGTCCGCAGCATCTCTGTTTTCCCTTTCTTATTTGTAGCTAGTTCTTCGTTGCGATGTTTTGTATTATAATAGTAGACTTTTTGGCATATTCCTTAGATGCTCATGACATGTTGACTCCGAATCTTAGGCATGGTTTTAGACTATTTAGCTGTTTTTTTGCTTAATAGATTCAGTAATTTACTTACGTCTATGAAATGTTGAAAACGAGTTGGGATTTTGGAAAGAAACTGTAAATATGTGATTGTTTGCTAGCCTAGTGCCACGATAGGCGCCATCACGGCCGGTTTAGGTTTTGGGGTCGTGACATATATATTTATCTCACGACCCCAAATCCTAAACCGGCCGTGATGGCGCCTATCGTGGAACTAGGCTAGCCAATATATCACATATTCACAATTTCTTTTAGAATCCCATTTCCAAAACCCGAGCATTTCATAAATATACAGAAATTACTGAATAAAGCTGGTCAACATTATACAATACTGCCAACACTAAAACCCGGAGCCAACGTGTCATGAGAATCTAGAAGAATAAGTCATAATATATTGTCATAATACAAAACCTCCAAATGAAATCTAGATACAACAGGGAGGGGAAAACAGAGATGTTGCGGATGCTGAACAGCTACCTCTATATCCCGCAAATCTGGCTCCGCTGCGAAATAAAGGCTAATGCTCGATATCTGCTCCTGAATCTGCACACAGAGGTGAAGGGTGTAATGTGAGTACACCAACTCAGTAGTAATGAAAATAAATCAGGTTTGAGCAGCAAGAACACATAAAATCAATGTCATCAAATCACAAGAGGCACAACCTTACTTTCCAATAGTATAACATAGATGTATGAAATCGTCATGCCTTAAAATCAACTTCCGAAAAACCCTTTTAAAATGTATATTTTTCAACAACTTCAACCGAAAGGTTTAGTATAAAAATGAAATGAATCATATAGAGGCCCCTCGGGCAAAACACATTTCATAAGCTCAGCGTGAAAGCAGTAAGGTCATAAACAGCCCCTTGGGCAAAACATGAATCATAATCAGCCCCTCGGGCATGCCTTACAGCCACTCAGAATCAGTCCCTCAGCACCTCACAGTCACTCGTGCCTCCCAATCGCACATCACTCGGCATTCGGCACTCGACACTCGGTAGGTGCCTGCGCTCACTGGGGGTGTGTACAGACTCCGACTTTGGAGGGGCTCCTTCAGCCCAAGCGCTAATAACCAAGACAAATCATGGCATCAATCACTCTTAAGCTCTCGGCCTGTATCATATCATAAATATCCTCACAACATTGTCCCTCGGCCTCACTCATTCAGACACTCTCAACATGCCACTCGGGCCATAAATAAAACGAGGTTCTCGACCCAATTAGTATCTCATTTCAAGAAATCGTAATATCATCAAATAGGAGTGTCAACAATTTCACAAAAAAGACTGAGTGTAAAATCATAGTTCTCAAGTAGTGAGAATATCGGTAAAATAGCCCCCAAGGGGTTAAAACAGATCGGCACTAGGCCCCAAATATTACACAATTCTTTAGAACATAATTAAAATAAGGTTTTGAGTACATATGCAACTCATTAGTCGCCGCGTAGAGGACCTAGTCCAATCCAAAAGTCAGTACGCGCCACATACTCGTCATCCGACATGTGCGCCATTCTAAAAACTGTAAGAAATATGAAGTCCGGGGTTTCATACCCTCAGGACAAGATTTATAGCCATTACTTACCTCTACCGGGTCGCGACACTAGTCCGCAATGCACTTGCCCCTCAATTTGTCTCCTGATTGCTCCGAATCTAGCCAAACCCAGTTTAACATCATCAATATATATCAAAGGAACTCAACCCAATCAAAATTTATCAAATTAAACAAGAATCTCGAAATTCGGCCAAACCCGAGCCCCGGGCCCATGTCTTAGAATTCAATAATTTTTACATCACTAGAAACCTCGTCCTCCCATGATTCTACTCATACCAAAATCATCAAAATCGGATCACAATTGACTACCCAAAAACCTAAAAAGAATTTCCAATTCTCCACCCCTTTCTTCCCAACCTTTTCCTACTCAAATCCTTAAATTTTCAAGCCTAATCCGAACAAAATAGCATTGGAACGATGTTAGCAACAAAAGAACTTACCTTTGCTGAAGAATCTTGAATTTCCCTCTCCAATTCGCCTTCAAAGGACTCCTCCCGCATGCAAATTGATGAAAAATAAGAAATTCTCGCGGCGGGCCCTTTTTATCCTGTTTCTGCCATTCATTTCCACTCCTGCAGACTTTTAGCCGCACCTGCAGACCGGCACCTGCAGTTCCAGGAGCGCACCTGCGTAATCTTACATAACGGGCCAATCCTGCGCCTACGACCTTTTCTCCGCACATGTGGCTTCGCAGTTGTGACGCTCCTTCCGCACCAGCGACATCGCATGTGAGACAAATTCCTCGCACCTGTGGACCACTCCCCACTCAGCCAAATCTCGCACCTGCGGAGCCCTGTCCGCTCCTGCGGAACCACCAGCAACAGCAACCTGCAGATTTACCAAAGTCACTCCAAACTTCCCGTCAATCATCCGAAATCAATCTCGAGCCCTTTGGGGCCCCAACCAAACATACCAAGAAATCCCATAGCATTATTCCAACTTAGTCGAGCCTTTGAAACACCAAAAAACACACGAAAACACCAAATTTACATCAAATTCAAGCCTATGAACTTTGAAACTTCAAAATTTTTCCAACTATGCCGAAACCAACCACACCTCTGATTGGCCTGAAATTTTGCAGACATATACAAAACGACATTAGGAACCTTTTCCAACTTCCGGAATTCCATTCCGACCTCGATAGCCCAANGCCATAAAATATGCATTCCGAGGTCGTTTACCAATAAGTCAACTCTCAGTTGACTTTCTCAACTATTAGGCTACTTTAAAAGGCTAAATGCCTAAACTCTCACCATAACCATTCCGGACCCAAACCAACTGATCCAACACATCAAAAACAGGATAGAGATATATAACAAATGTAGGAATAGTGGAAACAGGGTAAATCTCACGGAATGACCAGCCGGGTCGTTACAATTTATTTCTCATTCTTCATTTATTATTGGTGGTTGCAAACATTAACAAGTGCCATTATAATCTTTCTTTACTTGGAAAAGTGGGTTAGGATTTGGTAGAAGTAAATATAAAAAAATCGAGGCTTTAAACCTTGTATAATAGAATGACTTAGGAATAAGTGTATTTTATTTGGCATAAATTGATTATTCTTAATTGCAACTATTTTATATTTGGAAAAGTATTAAAGAGGAAATACGACTCAACTATTGGAAAATATTGGATAATCATTTAGAAATCATTTGCATATCAAAAGGACCTTCCATTAGAAATATATCATATTAATACTGATAGCATTACATTTCATTAAAGGGGACACAACCTTGGTTTAGTTAATCAAATTAATTACAATCTTATAAAATCATACTTGTTATTATTTCACTCAATTACAACACACTCAATTAGAATACTCTAGTTACGCTAACAGAATAGAATCACGATTTTAAGTTAAGCTTCACACTATTCAAGTTATTCTTTCACACCGATTCCCTGTGGGATTCGACCCCAACCTAGTTGGGTTATTATATTTGACATCAACCGCTTTACATTATTTTAAGGTGTAAGTTGAGCGTATCAAATTTTGGCGCCGTTTCCGGGAAATACGGTTTTGAAATTACCAACTAGTGTGTACTTTACTTTACATCTTTCTGTTCCATCACATTTTTCTTGTTGTGCTTGCTAGGTAACAATGTCCGATTATGATGAAGAGGAGAATCCCTTTGAGGACATTGAGGAATATCTTGATGATACAAATGCTATCCTTCCTCCACGGGTTGAAGCTGCTACATTCAAAGTAGAGGACGGGTTAATCCTAATACTTAAGGCAGAAGGATTATTCAGGAACTCTATTGATGATGATCCAACGCAACACCTTAGGAATTTCTTGCGTGTGTGCGCCATGCATAAACACAAAATTGTAACAAACGACGCCCTGAGATTGCGAGTGTTCAAATTCTCATTGACTAGAGAAGAGAAAAGGTGGATTCAAAATCTACCTCCTCAATTTATCACTTCTTGGACCGAACTTGTCCGTGCCTTCTTGTCCAAGTGGTTCCTACAGAGCAAGAAGTCTGAGCTTAGAGATAAAACCTTCTTCTTCAAACAACTACCAGGAGAACACTTACATGAAGCGTGGGACCAATTCAAGTTGTACTTAGTGAGGTCACCGAACCATGGTTTTCCGGATGCTATTTTGATGGAGAAGTTCTACATGGGTTTGGATCCATTGTCCCAGTCCATAGCCAAAAATGCAACAAACAGATCCTTTATGGACAAATCATTCGCCAGGATCACGCAGATTCTGCATAAAATGCACAATCAAGCACGACACTCTGAAGATGCTAGTGGTGGAATTTCTTATGGTACTCTGTCTCTCACCAACATGATCAAAGAACACCAAGAGAGAGACCAATTTATTTCCGGGCTTGCCACAAACATTGATGTGATAACCAAGATGTTCACGGAAAGTCAGACAAAGAATGTAAATGTTGTGGAAGATATGCAACAAATGGGAAATCAAGAATTCTAAGAAGCCAACTATGTCCATAATACTCAAGGTGGGTATCGCCAACAAAATCAATAGAGGCCAAACCCACAAGGGAAAGGCCAACAAAATTGGTGCAATCATCAAGGTGGGTCGAGTCAAGGTAATTGGAACAACAACAATAACAACTATGCCTACCGGAGTTCCAACCTCTATGTTCCACAAAAGGGGCACTATTCTAACTTCTCACACTACAAAGAGGGACTTCAAATGAATCCAAGTTGGAAGGAATGCTTGAAAATATCTTGCAAAATCAAGAGAGAGGTGATTCTACAATGAAGAACATGTCCGAAGTAGTGGGATCACATACCGCCTCTATACAAAAGCTTGAAATACAAATGCGAGACTTGTCAAGAGAGCAAAATCCAAATCTCAAAAGCACCCTTCCAAGTGATACAATTGTCAACCCAAAAGGGAATGTGAGTGGTCCATCTTCTCATTGCATGGTTGTTACTACTAGAAGCGGGAAAGTACTTCAAGATGAAAATGAACAAGTAATTGAAGTAGATGATCTTGAGCAAGAATTGGAGGCACGATTTGACGTGTCGGTTGTTGTTGATAGTGAGAAGCTCTCCCAAGAGGTGAAAGGTAAAAGGTAAGGAGACCCCAAAAGCTCCTCCACCAATTCCTCGACCTACTCCTCCATTGTCATGACCCAAATTTCCCTAAGGTCGTGATGGCGCCGGACATTACAGCCAGGCAAGCCAATCATTAATTAATTGAAACAATTTCTGGTTTTTAACATTTATGAGAAGCATTTCCTTTCACTTTATTACATATTACCTAAATAAAATCTGTCAAATAAAATAGTGATTTGAATATTACAATTTAGCAAACATATCCCGACACATCTCAGAACCCGGTGTCACAAGTGCATGAGCAATTTCTAAGAATTTATACAATCATCACAAAGCATGTCCGAAATACAAATTGGACAAGGAAATTTAAAATACAAATAAATATAGTACGAGAGAGACTCTGTCAGCTGCGGATCACCTCCGGATGATACAGCTCGCCTAAGTCTCCGGATCCTCCATATTGCTATGAAAGTACCTGTGCAATAAAATGCACAGCAAGTGTAGCATGAGTAGAAAAATAACGTGTACTCAGTAAGTCGCCTGCCTAACCTCAGAGAGGTAGTGACGAGAGGCATGTAAAGGCCCAACAATTAATTAACAGTATAATATGAACACGATAGTCATGTAAAGGTAGTAAAACAACATATATATATAAGGCACTGAAATCCAAGTAAATACTGGAAATAAATAACCAGTTACCACTTTCTCGTTATTTTCCAAAATATCTTAAATAAACAATTTCCTCTTTGTTTTCCCCCAAATATCCTAACACAATCTCTTCTTTATTTTCCCCCAAATATCTTATCACTTCAAAAATCATGAAAAACATTTAAAAATTTAGCATGCGCATAAGGATAAGGACAACCGGACTGAGTCGTCATAATAATCAACTCTGTGAACTGCCAAGGATCGAACAGCCCGTACCAAAAGTGCACCTCTCAATAAAATACTCATGTCTATGCACTGCCGAGGATCGAACAGCCCGTACCAAAAGTGCATCTCTCAATATAATAATCCTCTATGTGCACTGATAACCATGTCTATGCACTGTCGAGGATCGAACAGCCCGTACCAAAAGTACATTTTAAATCCGCTGTGGCGTACGGCCCGCTCCCATGAGAGTAGGGGAAATAACACTCTGCTCTCAGAATGTAAATTGCGAAGTGATCACATGCAGACATGCACAATCAACAATCCACCTCGAATACGTCGGGAACACAAATACTCAAGTAAATGACCGATTTCTCTTTTAAAAACCACAAATAGTATTTAATTCCCTTTTTTCGAAATTCACTTGTCGAGTTTATATAACGTTTAATAACACAACCTTATTCGGAAATACAATTTCCCGCGAAGGAAATAAATTCTCTTTTTAGATGATTTAGAAAATAAACTCTAATTTTCCTTAGTCATTAAATTACAATTTCGATTATATTAGCAGTCTAATATCATAGACAAGATCACAGGTACAACAGGTAAGGCATGCTAGTGGGTCCTAGGCTACCCGGACGTGGCATAATAGTAGCTACGCACGGACTCACGTCACCCTGTGCGTACGTAGCCACCAAAAATAATAGCATATACTTAATTAATTCAGCTAGGGGGACAATTCCCCCTCACAAAGTTAGAAAGGAGACTTACCTCGCGCCGAAATTCCATAACTAGCCTCCAAGCCCTTTCGATGACTCCAAACGGACGCACCACGCCCCAAAACTATCCAAGCAACGACAACCCAATGAAAATATACTCTAATATTTGCAACAATTTCAAATTATAATTTCCCAACCCCGCTTAGTGAAATGCCCAAAATGCCCTCGGACCCACGTGCACGGAATCCGAAATTTCTCGAAGATATATTCTACCCATAGTTTTACTAACTCAAATATACAATTTACTCAAATATTCATGCTCAATTCGTGGCTAAAAATCCAAATTTTTATTTTCTAGGTTTCTTCAATATTTCCCAAATTCCTACCAATTTCCATGCCTAATCCATGCATATAATCTTGTATTTAACTTAGAGGCATGAAGGAGTTACTTACCTTAAAATTTCATGAAGGAATCCTCTCTTTGAAGCCTCCCAAAAACGCCTAAGCCCAAGAAGAAATGAAGAAAATAAACCAAGAATCCTTGTTTTAAAACATTCTGCCCAGGCCGATTTTCGCACCTGCGGTCCAGCCCTTGCACCTGCGGCTTCCTTCTCCTCCAGCCGGATCCGCACCTGCGACCCATTGCCTGCATTTGCGCCTTCGCAGGTGCGGAAATTCCATCGCACCTGCGATCCACGCCAAGCCTGACCACTCTCGCACATGCGGCGCCAAAGCCGCACCTGTGGTTCCGCAGCTGCAGCCAAATCCTCGTAGGTGCGGATCACACCAGATGACAGCAGTTCCAACCTTCTTCAAACTCTCAACTTGATCCATTAACCACCCAGAATCCACCCGAGGCCCCCGGGACCCCGTCCAATTATACCAACATGTTCCAAAACATAATGAGGACTTTCTTAAGGCCTCAAATCACATCAAACAACATCGAAACCATGAATCGCACCCAAATCCCAACTTTATGAACTTAGAATTTTCCAGCTTCTACATCTGATGCCGAAACCTATCAAATCACGTCCGATGACTTCAAATTTTGCGCACAAGTCATATTCAACATTATGGACCTGTTCCAACTTCTGGAATCACATTCCGACCTCGATATCAAGATTTCTACTTCCGGTCGGATTTCTCAAAAACCTTCAAATTTCTATCTTTAGCCAAATGACTTCAAAATGACCTACGGTCATCCAAATTCACTTCCGGTCGTGCTCCCAACTCCAGAATCACCATATATACTCAGAATCCCAAACGGACATCAATAACTCTTAAATGCACTTCAAGCCCAAATTTATGAAATTCTTGTAAAATGCTAACTTCCACAATATGCACCAAGACGCTCCCGGGTTATCCAAAACTCGATCAAGACATACGCCCAAGTCCGAAATCATCATACGAACCTGCAGGAACCCTCAAATCCTTATTCTGAGGTCGTTTACTAAAAATTCCAATCTTAGTCCATTTCTCCAACTTAAGGCTTCTGAAATGAGAATTTTCTTTCCAAACCAACTCTAAACTTCCCGAAATTCAATTCCGTCCACACCTACAAGTCATAGTACCTGAAATGGATCTGCTCACGACTTCAAACCGCAGAACGATGCGCTAGAGCTCAAAACAATCGGTCGGTTCATTACATTCTCCCCCACTTAAACAGATGTTCGTTCTCGAACGTGCTAAGAATTGCTCTGGAGTTACCTGAAATCACCGTTTAACACCCCGAGCACCTGCCCGTGCTACCATAACCCAGTTGAGTACATTAGCTTGATCAAATCTGAAGATTTCTTCTTTTATCCATATAATAAGCTCAGAACCTAGTTCCAACACTTGAAATTCCTTGCTAGACCCACTTCTAACACATAAACACCATATCAACCACCACACGATATACCAGAACATGACTGCATACCTTTGCTGAATCAGCACCATGCACCACATAACTCATCATATGACCACAATGACACTCCCTGAACCTTAATAGCCAAAATTTCATGAATATGGTACTCCCGATGCACATCATGATATATATACATACATCCTGCTATAATGGTGACGATACCACCACATCGGAGAAAATGTGCAGAAATTCGTACCCAACTGCAGAGTTAACAAATCCTTGAATACCTCATCTTGACTAGAATCATCACTTTATTATGAACCTGAATAATGGTATTTGTTCTTTAACATACACTTCACATAACCTTATCGCACTGATCCCTGATCCAATAATCCCGTCTCACCCAGTATGAACTGCTCAGACAACAAATCACCCCAAACATGACCAACAGCCTCACATGATACCACATTGTACCAATAGGCCATAACTCGAACATGATAAATAAGAAATGACGCAGGAAGGGACTATTCAACTCACGCAACTAATATGAACTTTTCTCAGAAACTAGGAAATAAAACATAAGAAAAATAAATACATATTAACCTTTCTCATCATCACATTGTTGCGGCGTGCAACCGATTCAAATAACATGCTCGTGGCAGCGTGCGACCCGATCCACACATAGAATTTACATAAGGAAATATACACGGAGCTGAATCGCTCACTATTACAAAAATTACTGAATATCTATCATAACCACGCTAAGCGCATAATACCATCCTGGGGAGACTGATAAGGCCGCATGCTACAAAACTCAAGCACAACTAAGGTGAGATATATATATACACACTCTGGATCTAAGAGCTATCACGCTCCCATAACATCCCCACTATGCGGAACCTCAACACATAGCAAATTGTCAAGTCGTTTCACAATTCACATGGCACAGTCATAAGATCACCTAAATTTAACGAAGACGGAGCAATATTTGTTGTTCTAATACCTCTCCATGAAAAGCGCTTTAATACACATGCCTGGCTCATACGGAGCCTATAATCATATTTAAATCCATCTACAAACATCGAGTCTACCTTGCTCGCACCAAACCAAGATAATAGCTTTACCTGGGTCCGCATTAACTCACTTTCTGTCATAATACACAAGAACAGCTGTCATAACTGGGACAAACACCCTACAATCCACAACCAAATGAACTGAACGCCTTCCAGGCATAAATTCTCAATTAAGCAATATTGCACTTCTTTAAACTCAGTCCAAATCTTCGATCCACCAAGTGACTACATTTCACACTCATACGATCTTTTTGCGGTCATGCTTCCACGACCTTCCACACAAGGCAACAAGACACGTCAAGAACCCATGACCAGGGAACAAAGCCTCTTCTACCGAACATCAATCTCAGGTGACACTGAAGATAACACCAGCTTACTCTGAACTTTCAAATCCCTTTTTCTTGCTCTTTCAAGCTCATGACATCCTTATTAACACCAAACCGCAATCTCGATTCTTACTCCCAGTTACATACTGCTTACCGCACCTAATATGCCAATACGAGGTAGCACAAGAATTCTATCACAACTTCTGAACCACCAATAGGGTGAACACTTCGTCATATAGAAACCTTTTACTTAACTCAATTCAAGAGTTCCATCTCAACACATGAGTGAATTCCCAAAATCACCCAACATGAAAATCCATAAGTAGTAGTCTATACCACCATAAATTTCCGGGATCCACCTATACCTGACAGGCTATAGCACTCAAATGCTCCCACATGAAATCCATCACGACAGCCGACAAACACCCCACACACTGGCACAAACCACATGCGTAACTTAATCACACCGAAGGAACTGATCACTATCGTAAATGTGCCATTTCAACCATGGCTAATCAATCTATCTATTTTTAATCATCTTCAATCACTTCAGGATAGAAACTTCCTTCAACTCATAGAAAACTCAACCCTCACTCGTCCCGAGTGACCTTGATTCAGAGACTATGCTGCCTAAATCCCGCAACCCGTCTCATACCCTCCTGATAATCTTTCTATAATCCGGAGTTTATTTCTCTCACTCCTCCAATACTATCCTGCATGCTGAAACATATCATAGAACATTCCAATCAACCTCTTTTTTCTCTAAAATTACTCTACAAAAGCTCGATTCTCTATCATACTACTGCCTGAAACCTTTAAACACTGCATCCTTAACTTTTGAATTCACTAGGACCGCTACTGAGAGTCACCCACTCTGACTGGCTCCGAATACAATCAACTCCAAGGCTCTTCTAGCACCTGAAAACCATTTTCCTTGAACCACGTGACTAAGTCACTACCTTGACAACTCCCCAATGCCTTAAGCAAAATTCTGAATCTTCCAGAGCCTAACTCTGGCCCGACATGGCCAACTTTTGCACACATTCATCAAATCCCATGCACAATCACCATCTTACTCCTTTCCCTTAGCTGAAATAACTTGCCAACACGCCGACAATCCGCAACACTATGAGAAGACAACCCTACAACCCAACTGCAGATGGTGGGACTCCCCCACATAGCCCGAAGTTACTCCTTGCACCACTCTAGACCCTGCCGAGATCTATCCGTCCAAATTCTTCGAAATCCTCTTGCTAGCACTCCCTAAATACTCAAATTTTTTAGCGGCATTCACATATTCCGCCTCCTACCGAATAGCCACTAGAACCTCTCACAGCAACTTGCCAACCATGCCACCGCTAACCCATTCACAGGAGATAACCCACCTGTGAAAACCACTCGTGAACACCTTCCAACAACGCTGAAAAGCACGCTCTCTGCCACTTCAATACCCCATCCTACGCCTCGCTTCATTTACCAACTTTGCTAGTCCATTCGCTCCTCATGGAAATCCATTAAATGCACGACAATATCTTGAAATTCCAAGCTATGATGTCGCTCCCCCAATTTGCGGCTGTTCGACTTCCGCTTATTACACCTGGACTCCTAGAAATGGAACCACCGCCTAGCCTCACTCCAGGATCAATCTCTGCCAACCGCATTCTTCAATACTCTGACCCCACGCAACCGAAGAAACCATAGCACCAACAAACTTAACACATTTCATCTGATCAATAACGACGATTCCACGTCACAGGTGCATATCCCACCCCACTTGAAGACACCCAGTCTTACTACTTTATCAACCCCAACCGGACCTTTCATAATCCAAATGCCTCTCCTCTGCCAGAACTAAAATACCAAAATCTCGAAATCACACTTTGAGAAGACCTCCCTTCAAACCATTCATCACCCCCAACATACGGGCAAGCATTCTATCATCATATAGACATCGCGTGATAACCAATCATAAGCATCATCACTACCTGGGCATAGCCTTAAGGCTCCCAGAAAACACAGCTACTGAGCTGAAACAACATATTATTCTCTTGCAGGGCCATAACAACTGCCCCAACCAATTATACATGGAAACATCTCAAATTACATATGTAGCACCATTTCAACTCCTCAAATTCCTGATTCATAGCAAGCGCTATGCGACGCGTAAGATTAAGTAGGAAAAAATATAGGCATAAGCCTCATAGGAATCAAATCGCACGATAAGGAAATAAAGAAGGGAAGTACTCCTAACAACCCTGTAGCCTCTCGAATATAAGTACAGACGTCTTCGTACCGATCCGCAAGACTCTACTAGACTCGCTCATGACTCGTGAGACCTAAGGGAACCTAGAGCTCTGGTACCATGTTGTCACGACCCAAATTTCCCTAAGGTCGTGATGGTGTCGGGCATCGTCGTCAGGCAAGCACATCATTAATTAATTGAAACAGTTTCTGGTTTTTAACATTTATGAAAAGCATTTCCTTTTACTTTATTACATATTAATTAAATAAAATTTGTCGAATAAAACAGTGATTTGAATATTACAATTTAGCAAACATATCCCAACATATCCCAGAATCCAGTGTCACATGTACATGAGCAATTTCTAAGAATTTATACAATCATCACAAACCTGTCCGAAAAACAAATTGGACAAGAAAATTTAAAATACAAATAAATACAGTACGAGGGAGACTCTGTCAGCTGCGGATCACCTCCGGATGATGCAGCTCACCTAAGTCTCTGAATCCTCCATATTGCTATGAAAGTACCTGTGCAATAAAATGCACAGCAAGTGTAGCATGAGTACAAAAATAACGTGTACTCAGTAAGTCGCCCGCCTAACCTTTGAGAGGTAGTAACGAGAGGTCAAATTAGACACTCACTAATGGCCAGCAATTAATTAACAGTATAAGATGAACACGATAGGCATGTAAAGGTAGTAAAACAGCATATATATAAGGCACTGAAATCCAAGTATACTCGAAATAAACAACCATTTACCACTTTCTCATTATTTTCCAAAATATCTTAAATAAACAATTTCCTCGTTGTTTTCCCCCAAATATCATAAATCCACAATTTCTACTTTATTTTCCCCCAAGTATCTTATCACTTCAAAGGTCATGAAAAACATTTAACAATTTAGCATGCGCATACGGGATAAGGACAACCGGCCAGAGCCATCATAATAATCTACTCTGTGCACTACGGAGGATCGAATGGCTCGTACAAAAAGTGCACCTCTCAAAAAAATACTCATGTCTATGTACTGCCGAGGATCGAACGGCTACCAAAAGTGAATCTCTCAATATAATAATCCTCTATGTGCACTGCCAAGGATCGAACGGCCCGTCCCATAAGTGCACCTCTCAATATAATAATCATGTCTATTCACTGCCGAGGATCGAACGGCCCGTAACAAAAGAGCATTTTAAATCCGTCGTGGCGTACGGCCCGCTCCCATGAGAGTATCGAAAATAACACTCCGCTCGCGGAATGTAAATTGTGAAGCGGTCACATGCAGACATGCACAATCAAAAATCCACCCTAAATATGTCGGGAACACAAATACTCAAGTAAATGACCAATTTATCTTTTGAAAACCACAAATAGTATTTAAATCCCTTTTTCGAAATTCACTTGCTGAGTTTATATAACGTTTAATAACACAACCTTATTCGGAAATGCAATTTCCCCCGAAGGAAATAAATTCTCTTTTTAGATGATTTAGAAAATAAACTATAATCTTCCTTAGTCATTAAATTATAATTTCGATTATATTAGCAGTCTAATATCACATGCAAGATCACAGGTATTACAGGTAAGGCATGCTAGTGGGTCCTAGGCTACCCGGACATGGCATAATAGTGGCTACGCACGGACTCCCGTCACCTCGTGCATACATAACCCCCGAAAATAATAGCATATACTTAATTAATTCACCTTGGGGGATAATTGCCCCTCACAAAGTTAGAAAGGATACTTACCTCGCTCCGAAATTCCATAACCGGCCTCCAAGCCCTTCCGATGACTCCAAACGGATGCACCACGCCCCAAAACTATCCAAACAATGACAACCCAATGAAAATATACTCTAATATTTGCAACAATTCCAAATTAAATAATTTTCCAACCCCGCTTAGTGAAATGACCAAAATACCCTCAGGCTCTCGTGCCCGAAATCCGAAATTTCTCGAAGATATATTCTACCCATAGCCTTACTAACTAAAATATACAATTTAATCAAATATTCATGCTCAATTCGTGGCTAAAAATCCAAATTTCCATTTTCTAGGTTTCTTCAATATTTCCCAAATTCCTACAAATTTCCATGCCTAATCCATGAATATAATCTTTAATTTAACTTAGAGGCATGAAGGAGTTACTTACCTTGACATTGCATGAAGGAATCCTCTCTTTGAAGCCTCCCAAAATCGCCTAAGCCCAAGAAGAAATGAACCAAGAATCTTTGTTTTAAAACATTCTGCCCAGGCTGATTTTCGCACCCGCGGTCCAGCCCTTGCACCTGCTTTTCCGCAGGTGCGCCCAAGAGCCCGCACTTGCGGCTTCCTTCTCCTCCAGTCGGATCCGCACCTACGACCCATTGCTCGCATCTGTGCCTTCACAGGTGCGGAAATTCCATCGCACCTGCGATCCCAGCCAAGCCTGCCCACTCTCGCACCTGCGGCCAAATCCTCGCATGTGCGGATCACACCAGATGACAGCAATTCCAGCCTTCTTCAAACTCTCAACTTGATCCGTTAACCACCTGGAATCCTCCCGAGGCCGCCGGGACCCTGTCCAATTATACCAACCTATTTCAAAATGTAATGCAGACTTGCTTGAGGCCTCAAATCACATCAAACAACATCGAAACCACGAATCGCACCCAAATCCCAACTTTATGAACTTAGAATGTCAACTTCAACATCCGATGCCAAAACCTATCAAATCACGTCCGATTGACCTCAAATTTTGTGCACAAGTCATATTCAACATTACGGACCTGTTCCAACTTCCAGAATCGCATTCCAACCTCGATATCAAGATTTTCACTTTCGGTCGGATTTCTCAAAAACCTTCAAATTTCTATCTTTAGCCAAATGACTTCAAAATGACCTAAGGACATCCAAATTCACTTTCGATCGCGCTCTCAACTCCAGAATCACCATACGAAGCTATTCCCATCCTCGAAATCCCAAACTGACATCAATAACTCTAAAATCCACTTCAAGCCCAAATTTATGAAATTCTTCTAAAATGCTAACTTCCACAATATGCACTGAAACGCTCCCGGGTTATCCAAAACTCGATGCGGACATACGCCCAAGTCCGAAATCATCATACGAACCTGCAGGAACCCTCAAATCCTGATTCTGAGGTCGTTTACTAAAAATTCCAATCTTAGTCCATTTCTCCAACTTAAGGCTTCTGAAATGAGAATTTTCATTTCAAACCAACTCTACACTTCCCGAAATTCAATTCCGACCACACCTACAAGTCATAATACCTGAAATGGAGTTGCTCACAACTTCAAACCGCAGAACGATGTGCTAGAGCTCAAAACGACTGGTCGGGTCGTTACATCCATTCCCTCAAAGGCTTGCAAGAAGGGTAGATGATAGCAAGTTCGAGAAGTTTTATGATATTTTGAAGCAATTTTCGATGAACATCCCGTTGTTGGAGGCTTTCCAAGAGATGCCGGGATTTGCCGTATACTTAAAGGACTTGATGACCAAGAACTAAGTGATGAGTATGACTCACCGGATTAGTTCTATTATTGCTACGACAACCGTCAAGAAAAAGGAAGACCCGAGAGCATTCACCATACCATGTACTATCGGGTTGAGAGATTTTGCAAGGGCACTTTGTGATAATGGGTCTAGCATCAACTTGATGCCTCTTTCTATTTAAAAGCAAGCGGGATTGGGTTTTCCAAGACCTACGAGTATGAGATTGCAAATGGCCGACCGTACAATCAAGAGACCGTGGGTATTGTTGATGATGTCCTAGTGAAAGTGGGGAAGCTCCTTCTCCCGACCGACTTTGTTATCCTTGATTGTGAGGTTGACAAGGAAATTCCTATCATATTGGGAAGACCATTCCTTGCCACGGGAAGAGCTTTGATGGACTCGGAACGAAATGAAATCAAGTTCCGACTGAATGATGAGGAAGTCACCTTCCAAGCTAGTAAGGGTTTGAAGTTGCCGAATGCATATGAAGGGATCTCGTTCATAGATGTTTTTGATGAGGTCGAGGATGCTAGTGACATGAAAATGGAGGAAGAGTACCTCGGTGAGGCCTTGGCAGCCATATTGATAAATTTTGATGGTGAGGACATGGAGGGGTATGTGGAAGCCGTGAATGCTTTAGAAGGACATGGGTCCTACACTTATGCACCGAAGAAGCTCTCTCTTGACTTAGAGAATAGATCCACTCCTCCCGCAAAACCTTCCATCATTGAGCCTCCACAACTTGAGCTCAAGCCACTTCCATCATATTTGAGGTATAAATTTCTTGGCTCTAATGATATTTTACCCGTAATTGTTTCCTCTTTGTTGGATGATGTGCAGGTAGGTAAATTGTTGAATGTCTTGCGGGAACACCGACAAGCAATTGGATGGACAATAGTGGACATCCGAGGAATTCCCACCGGAATTTGTGAGCATAAAATCCAATTGGAGGAAAGAAGCAATTCGAGTGTGGAACACCAAAGGAGATTGAATCCATCGATGCAAGAGGTGGTCAAGAAGGAGATAATCAAGTGGTTGGATGTCAGGGTGGTCTACCCCATTGCGGATAGTTCTTGGGTGAGCATGACAGTAATCCACAATGAGAAGAATGAGCTCATCCTAACAAGGACGGTCACCGGGTGGAGAGTGTGTATGGACTACCGGAAGCTTAACAGTGCCACGTGCAATTTCCCTATGCCTTTTATTGATCAAATGCTTGATCGGCTAGCGGGAAGGTCATTCTATTGCTTCCTTGATGGATATTCTGGATACAACCAAATCAACATGGCATTGGAGAACCAAGAAAAGACAACATTCACTTGCCCATATGGAACTTTTCCTTTTAGCCGGATGCCGTTTGGATTATGCAACGCTCCGGCTACCTTCCAAAGATGTATGATGTCTATATTCTCGGACATGGTGGAGGATTTCCTAGAGGTGTTCATGGACGACTTTTCGGTGGTCGGTGACTCTTTTGAGTATTTTCTTGACAATCTTAGGCAAGTGCTCAAAAGATGTGAGGAAACCAACCCTGTGCTAAACTGGGAGAAATGTCACTTCATGGTGGATGAAGGCATTGTCTTGGGCCACAAAATTGCAAAACATGGCATAGAGGTTGACCGAGCAAAATTGAAATCATCTCCCAACTTCCTCCACCAAGCTCGGTAAAAGGTGTCTTAAGTTTTTTGGGGCATGCCAGATTCTACTGGCGCTTTATCAAGGACTTCTCAAAAATTGCAAATCCCATGTGCAAGCTCCTTGAAAAGACGCAAGTTTGTGTTTGATGAAAAGTGCCTTAAGGCATTTGAGGAACTAAAAGAGAATATCACCACGGCAACCATTATTGTCACACCAGATTGGTCTCTTCCATTTGAGCTCATGTGTGATGCCAGTGGTGTAGCTATTGGAGCAGTGCTTGGCGAAAGTCATAAAAAGGTTCTCCATCCTATCTATTATGCAAGCAAGATGCTCAATAGTGCTCAAGTGAACTATACTGTGACAGAGCAAGAACTTCTTTCCATTGTATATGCCTTTGAAAAATTTCGAGCTTATTTGTTGGGATCCAAGGTAGTGGTGTACACCGATCATGCTGCTCTTCACTATCTCATGGAGAAGAAATATGCCAAACCAAGGTTTATCCTATGGGTCCTCTTATTGCAAGAATTTGACTTTGAGGTCAAGGATCTCAAGGGCACAAAAAATCAAGTAGCGAATCATCTATCTAGGCTTGAAAAGGATGGACGACCAAAGGAAAATTTTGATATCAGTGATGCCGATGAGCACATCTTGGCATTGTCTTCTTCATCTACTCCTTGGTATGCCGATATTTCTAACTACTTGGTTAGCGAACTCATTCCGGATGGATTAGAAGCTTATCAGAAGTAAAAGTTTTTGAGAGAGTGTCGGCAATACTAATGGGAAGAGTCATTCTTATTCCGTATTTGTGCTGATAACATCATTAGACGGTGTGTTCCAGAAGAGGAGATTATGTCAATTCTTAAGGCATGCCATGACTCACCGGTTGGGGGTCATCATGGGGGCAATCAAACGGCGGCGAAGGTACTTGAATGTGGCTATTACTGGCCGTCAATTTATCATGATGCCAATCAAATGGTCAAGGCTTGTGACCAATGTCAAAGGAAAGGATCAATCTCTAAGAGGCATGAAATGCCAATGCACTTTATGATGGAAGTCGAGATCTTTGATGTGTGGGGAATCGATTTTATGGGTCCCTTTGTGAGCTCGTGTGGTATGAAATACCTCTTGGTGGCATTGGAATATGTGTCCAAGTGGGTTGAAGAAACCGCCTTACCAAAAAATGAGGCAAGGAGTGTGACCGCATTTTTAAAGAAAAACAAACACGGTTTGGCACTCCTAGCGCCATTCTTAGTGATGGTGGATCTCACTTCTGTAACAAGGCTTTCACGGGGCTATTGGAGAAATATGGTGTCAAGCATAAGGTGGCCACACCTTATCATCCTCAGTCAAGTGGCCAAGTTGAAGTTTCCAACCGGGAGACAAAGAATATTCTAGCAAAAACTGTTAATGCAAACATGACGACTGGTCAAGAAAGCTAGATGATGCGTTGTGGGCATACCGCATAGCGTACAAGGCCCCTATTGGAACTTCTCCTTACCGGTTAGTCTTCGACAAGGCATGTCATCTACCCGTAGAGCTGGAACATAAAGCCATGTGGGCTTTAAAAAGGTTGAACCTGGACTGGGTCGAAGCTGAAAATTTGAGGTTAACACAACTCAATGAAATAGAGGAGTTCCATTTCCATGCATATGAAAGTGCAGCAGTGTACAAAGAAAGGATGAAGTTCGTCCACAACAAAAAGATCTTGAAAAGGGAGTTCAAGTCGAGTGACTTGGTTTTGCTCTTAAATTCAAGGCTTAAGTTGTTCCCGGGAAAAATCAAATCGAAGTGGTCCGGTCCGTTTAAGGTGGTAGATGTCTCCCCTTTTGGAGTTGTAGAATTAGAATCGGAGGATGGACTCTGAACCTTCAAAGTGAATGGCCAGCGTGTCAAGCACTACTTGGGCACAGATGGAGAAAAACACTTGGTGGAACAGCTGGCTCTTAAAGATGTTCCATGCCCAACCAATGAGTAAGCCCAAGGAAGGGCCAACTTCGTCGTACCGCGACATTAAATCAAGCGCTTCATCGGAGGCAACCCATGTGTGGTAACATCCTTTTTGTCATTTAATTTGTATTTTTTTTTCTTAGATAGATTAAATTGAGCAAATTGAAGTATGTGTTAGAGTGTAGGTGATCCAAAAGGTCATAAAATAGGGTGAAATTGCGAATGAAATGGAAGAAAAATCACCATGGGAAGTTTGCTACACGTATGCGGTCGCATATTGACTATGTGGACCGCATAATGATCGTAAACTTGGACAGATTGTTGGGCTAAAATTGTGTGCCAGAATGCAATGAAGATGTGCACTTTGCAGTCCGCATATTACTTATGCGACCGCAAAAGTGTACCGCATCATGGGTGTGAGTAACCTGAGTTGAAACCCCGCATAACACTTATGCGGTCGCATGATGTGTTATGCGGTAACTTACCCACCGCATTCTCAACAGGTAAATAACCCTACCCCTTCGCATAAACCCTTCACCTGCACACAAGCACTCCCACGCACACACTTCGCACTCAAAC
>ML321057.1:0-10222 GCA_005239505.1 Nicotiana paniculata | reverse complement strand
GTGATTTTTAATTTTGACCAATGTTTACCTGAAAATGGACCAACTTTGGTCGCTAATTATCCAAAAATTAAAATTAGCGACCAAAGTTGGCCGCTAAAGTTGAATCGGATTTATTTTATATTGTATATAATATTTAAAATAATAATATAATGGTTAAACGTTAGAACTGGGTCCCAAATTAGCGACCAAAGTTGGTCTCTATCTGCTTCTCCTTCTACAATCGACCATCTTTGGTCTCTACTTTTAAATTATATTTCTTTATATTTTATAATTTTATTTAAATAATAATATAATTATTAAATTTATATATCTGGGTTCCAGATTAGCGACCAAAGTTGGTCTCTATTTTCTTCCCGTTTTAAAGGCGGCCAACTTTGGTCGCTAATTTTAAATTACATTTATTTATATTTTATAATTTTATTTAAATAATAATATAATTATTAAATTTATATATCTGGGTTCCAGATTAGCGACCAAAGTTGGTCTCTATTTTCTTCCCGTTTTAAAGGCGGCCAACTTTGGTCGCTAATTTTAAATTACATTTATTTATATTTTATAATTTTATTTAAATAATAATATAATTATTAAATTTATATATCTGGGTTCCAGATTAGCGACAAAAGTTGGTCTCTACTTTCTTCCCCTTTCAAGAGTGACCAACTTTGGTCGCTAATTTTAAATTTTACTGTTAGTATTTTATAATTTTTAAAAATAATAATATAATTATTAAAATTTTATAACTGGGTCCCACTTTAGCGACCAAAGTTGGTCGCTAAACTCAACATTTCTTTGACCAAGAAGGTTTGGCCAGTACGGTCAATATTTTGACCAAATTAGCGACCAAATAGCGACCAACCTTGGTCGCTATATATTTATAATTATTTTTTAATAATTTTCTTCAATTTAGCGACCAACTGTGGCCGCTTTTCCCGACAGACCAGTTTTGTCGCAAAAGTTTGGTCGCTTTTTACCGTATTTTTAGTAGTGGTTGGAAATTGTTATGAATGGAATTATTTTGAGTATTAGAGTATATTTTCATTGGTTTGCACATGGTTTGACTAGTTTCAGAACGTTTGGCTTCGAGTTGAGGTGTTAGAGAGGCATTGGAGCCGGTTAAGGAACTTCGGAGCGAGGTAAGTCTCTTGTCTAACCCTGTGAGGGAGAAACTACCCCTAGGTGATATTAATTGTTATATGCTACTAGTTGTGGGTGCTACATACGCACGAAGTGACGAGAGTCCGTACGTAGTTAAAGCATCTTTATGTCCGGGTAGACCTAGGATTTTGTTATGCAATATCTGAATTATTTGAACTTTTTCTGTTGAATTAATTAATTGAAAATATGATTTAATTTGATTTAGAATTTCAATATACCTTAGGCCCAGCCCTATCACTTGAGTTGTTTGCAAGGAAATTGAGAAACGGTAAAAGGTTATATTCACTATATGCTCATGTACTGAATTCTAAACCCGTATCTTGTGATTCGGAAAATTCCTTCCTTTCTTGTGGAGCACGCCGAACTCCTCAGCAATATATAGATGTATCTATTGTTCGTGTCGCTCGACCCTCGGCAGTGTACACATTATTCTGGATCGGGCCGAACGACCTAGGCAGAATCATGCGTTATCACTAGTAGTTCAAATATTCACAAGATACACCTTCCACTGATGCCTGACATTTTACGGTACTTTTTATTGATTTGATATTGACACTTGGAACTTTCAGAGGTATTGAGGTAGAGTACAAGACTGAGAGATTTATTCTTTAAAAAGGGATGATTGGAATATTATGATCCTACAGGTTTACTCCACTATTGTTGTGCAATTCATATTTTTTAGAAATTCTCATATTATTTATTAATTTGGACCTCTAGTAAGTGTCATATTCGACCCCTCGTCACTACTTGTCTAGGGTTAGGCTAGATACTTACTGGGTACGCGTTGATTTACGTACTCATGTTGCACTTCTGCACTAAATGTGCAGGATTTGACAGGTGTTTTGGTGATCATCTTGGCACGTAGGTGCACCTGTTGAGGAGGCCTTATGTGAGCTGCAACCCAAACTATGCATCGGAGCCACCGAGTCCCCATTGCACTATTTATTTTATCTTGTCTATTCTACATTCTAGACAGATGTTGTATTACTGTTGTACTTCTTAGAAAATGCTCATGCACTTGTGACACCGGGTTTTGGGAGTTCATTCTAGTTCTTGTTATCATAGATCACGTAATTATCATCATTTACTATGTAAATTCTATTTTATACAGTTCTTGTTATCATAGATCACGTAATTATCATCATTTACTATGTAAATTCTATTTTATACTGTTAAATATTGGGAATTAGTAATTTCAAAGTAATAAACTGTATGAATAAAATTGATAAATCGATGTTGGCTCGCCTAACGATGGCGTTAGGTGCCATCACGACCTATAGTGTATTTTGGGTCGTCAGAGCTTGGTATCAGAGTATTAGGTACACTTAGGTCTCAGGAATCATAAGAAAGTCTAGTAGAGCCTTGCGAATCGGTACAGAGACATATGTACTTATCTTCGATAGGCTACATGGCTGTTAGGAGCACTTCCCTTCTTGATTCCTCTTCGTGGAATTTGATTCCTTCGAGGCTTATGCCTTTATTTCCTTCCTACTTATTCTTATACGACACTGAGCGCTCGTGTCGATTGGGAATCGAGGAGTTGCATTGGTACTACAGACGTATAGTAGGATGTTGCTCCCTACGCATTTGAACAAGTTATTATTGTCTTCTTGCCGAAGGATGTTCTGTAATTTCAGCACAGTAGCTGTATTTTTTATGGTTTCGAGCCTACGCACAGATTGCTATGATGTTCAGATGTTGTTATTGCACAGTGTTGGTGTAATGGTAGGGTGCTTGTCTATGTGTCGAGATAGTGAATGACTTGGAAAGAGGATTTTTGGGTGCATGATTTAGAGGTTCAGCATTTAATTCCAGCAAAGAAAAGGCAATCAGACTATGAATATCCAAGTTTGGGTTGATGGAGTAATGAGACTTGGTATTTTTTAGCATGGTGGAATTTTCATCTGTGATGCGGTGTCGCCGTCCTTGTTGTAATATATTAAGGTTCACCGGTGTTATGGTATTCTTCAATATGCCTTCAGGGCAGGGTGTCATGAAATGGTGCTTGAGGAGCGGGTGTCAGAGATAGCGGTGTGCCCTAATTTAGAATTGAATCGGTATTTCAATTGCTAATGGCTCGAGAAAGATGATCCTCTAGGAGGTTAAGAGTTGGTAGAGACTCATTTGTTCAGGTGCTATAGGTATGGAGTTGATTTGGGGCAATATTCAGGCAGTGGAGTATGAGTAAGAACATGGTGGGGGGTGTCTCGCGGTGGTGGAATTGCTAGCAGGTCAAGTATGAAAGCGGGGATCGAGCATTTACTTAACGAAGATGGTTTAACCGAAGTGGGAGTAACAAAATAGCATATGGATTCTGTGGTAGGAAGCCACTATTTGAAGGACGTTTAGAGCGGTTTGGGAATCATGGTGGAAAAGTGACTAGGTCTACGGATTGTATTTAAGATGGTGTCTATTGTACTAGGGAACATTGAATATGGTAGAAAGGATTTTGCTTGAAATGGAGAGGAATGCAATGTGACTTCGAGTGTGTAATGTACTTTCAGAATTTTAGTCGATGTCAATGAGGAATGAACAGAGTTCTGTCGCTGGTGGATGACCACGGGCTCGAAGGTCCTACTGATTTCATAGTAATACCCAGTTTAGTTCTACTGAAGGGTGTCGGCATAGGAATCCGCAGGTGGGTTACTCATGTGAGCAGGTTAGTGGTTGCGTGATTTTGATGATGTTTCTACGAAGAATTCTACGTACTATTCAGCGGAAGGTCGAACAGGCGATCATGGCTGATAATTTGAAATGTTCATGAAAGTTTAACAAGAAACTACAAGAATTTTGGCGGGTTAATTGTGCGAGATCATGGTAATTGGGAAGGAGGAATCTTAGTGGGTTCCAGGGTTATGTAATTTTAGCTTCAACCTAAGTGGGGGAGCGTCACCGTCTACGAACGAATCGCGTGGTTGTCTGCTTGTGCAGTTTCAGGTTAACGTTGTATCAGTAGGTTAATATGACTAAGGAAAGAAAACATCAGTGGTAATTCGATCAAAGGATTTGAGAAATGTGTACTATATTTGGGCCTTGTCGATTCATGTTCAGGTTTTGGGAAGACTCAAAGTTAATGCTTCTTGTGGGGGTTATGTACAAGGGAAAGAATTTAGTTGGGTGCTTCTTGGATTGAGTGTTCACGTACTAGCATCGCACTAGAGTTTGGCTTATATTCGAGTCCAAGTTAGAGTGGGTGACTCTAAATAGTGGTCTTAGTGAGTTCAAGAATTTGAGTACAATGCCTAAGGACTTGGAAGGTTCTATGTCATCATTGGGTATGCAGTACAGTATTGGAGGAAAGAAAGGAATAGCTTCGGATTCGTGGGTGGTCTTGCAGAATGGGTTTACCCGTTACAGATGCTACGGTGCACGTAACGAGAATATGAGATGATTCATAAGTAATGAGATTATGTGGCCTAGTGATGCGGGTCACTCGAGACAAGTGCGGGTTTGGTCCGTTACGTGTTTGAATGGAGATATTTTTATTTCTAAGTCAAGTCGAGAATTAAATGGAAGAAGTTGGGTCGGTTAGTAATGGTTGAATCACCATGATTGGGGCAGTGATAAGTTTTTTCAGCATGAAGATATACATGTAGTTTGTGGTTGTACACTTGGGCTTGAGCGCCAGCTCAACTTGCTTTATTTGGGAGGTATTTGATTCGAATGGCTTTGTTGTGTAAATGGATTCCGGAAGAGTTATGGAGGTTTATATCACAACTTGAAGCTTGTATTTTCTGCAGTTTTAGAATTTAGTTGCGTGTTGCATTGGTTCCTCTAAAATGAGCTAAGTGAAAGGTTTCTAGCCAATGAAGTGTTTATTCCATTAGTAGTTCAAGAGTTATGGAGAATACATGTATTATCACGTAGCAGCATGATGGGTGCAGTGAGCGGCATGTGAACTGGAAGTTGAAGTTCTAGGTCACAGTCCAGTGTTGATAGAATGCCATGAGCTTGGATGGGGAGGGGATGTTCAGAGTAGGATGGCATTTTCTTTAGTGTCACCTGAGAATGGTGTTCTGGGGAAGAGGCTTTATGTGTTGACTTGCGTATTTTTCTCCGCTTTATAGAATTAGAACGGTTGGTGGTATGGACGTGTGGACTTTGCTACCTGAGTGGAAGGTAACGGGGGCGTATTCTATGGAGAAATTTGTATAAGTGTGGCATGTTAGCCACTTGGATGTTAAAGATTGAAATCAAGTATGGAGGTTATGATAATATCGCAAATGTGAGAGTTTATGCCTGAGAGGCATTCTTCCTTAGGTATTGGACCGTGTGAGTTTGTTCTAGATTTGATGGCTGGTCTTATGTCTCATGGAAAAGGGTTATTGTGGATCCTTGAGAGATTATCAGCCCAGTATGGTACGATCAGAATTGTCTTGAGGTCCGTTGATGGGTCTAAATATGGATGTCTGCTCTACACCAGGCCGAGTGTGTTCATTCAGCATATCATTTCTTATGGAGGAGCCTTCGGGCATTGGGCGTTATTTTCGTTGTCAGCTATTTTGTGTAATAATCTATTATGCCTTGTGGGTTGTGGGACGACTTGATTATTCGCACATGTGTTGAGGTCCCACGTAGCTGTGGTGTTATGTGAGTAGGATGGCTCTCGAGATGCAAATCATATATCCCACCTTAATTGTGCTTAGTTTCATAGCGTATGGCGCTACCCGTATCCCCAATATTTGTATTATGCACTTGGCGTGCTTGTGGTTGATATTTGGACATTTCCTAAGTATAAGCATTACGTCTTGATATGCGTTCTCTTCGATTGTTATGTGCGGATCGGCTGGCACACCGCCACGGGTATATGGTTTGGATCAGGTGGCACGCCAGCACGGGTATATTCATTGGATTGGGTTGCAAGCCTCTATAGTGTCACATTGGATCGGGTTGCGTGCCGAAACAGTGTTAGATTTGATCGGGTTGCACGCCGCAACAGTGAGATGTTAAGAATAGTTCCTTAGACTCATTTTGTGTGCCTTCTTTTCATTTTTGGGGTAGGTTCATAGCACCTATTCGGCCGTTTTATTCGTTATGCGGGCGGGGCAATTCCCTGTCAGAGTTTGTTCTTCCTATAAGTTATATTCGAGTTTGTAACTTGTTGGTGCATTGTTGGTTTTATATAAGATTTTGGTAGTGTTTGATTGTTATCGCCGAAATAACTTGTATTGGGCGAGACGAGGTTATTGGACCTGGGATCAGTGTGATCGGAGTTATGAAGGTTATATTAAAGAGCAAATATCGTTATTCAGTTCAGAATGAGGTAATGGTCATTGCCAGGAGGGGAGACTCCATGATTTGTTGATTCAGCAGGTGGTTACGAATTTCTACACATATCTTTCGTCGTGGTAGTATTGCAGGAGTTGGAACAGGAAATATGTGTCATGAGGTGTGATGTGGGCATCGAATTCGTGGAATTGCAGCTATTGTTGTCAGAGGATGTTATTATGGTCATGTGAATTATACGGTGCAGGGTGTGAATTCAGCAAAGGTATACAATCATGTTTTGGTATAGTGTATAGAGATTGATATAGTGTTCGTATGTTAGAATCAGGTCTTGTAGAGGATTCGGAGGTTAGAATTTGGTTCTATGGATTATTGACTAAATAAAAGGGAGAATTTTCAGTCTGGCTCGAGCTAATGTGCTCAACTGGGTTGTGGTGGCACGTGCGGGTACACGAGATGTCAAACATTTATTTTAGACAACTCCGGAGCAGTCCTTAGAACGTTCAAGGATGAACGTATGTTTAAATGGGGGAGAATGTAACGACCCAACCGGCCGTTTTGAGCTCTGGAGCATCCTTCAGTAGTTTGAGGCCTTGAGTAGCTTCACTTCAGGTATTAAGACTTGTACGTGTGATCGGAATTGAATTTCAAGAAGTTCGAGATAGATTTGGAAAGAAAATTCTAGTTTCGAAAGCATTAAGTTAGAAGAATTGACTAAGGTTTTATTTTTGAGTAAACAACCTCAGAATCGGGATTTGTGTCACGCCCCGAACCTGGGGGGCGAGACCGAAACCCGGTGCCTCAGCTATCCTTGTGTACCAACTTGCGACTAAGGGACTCTTAACATATAATGTCATACTTTGGCCATGGTCCACTTTGCAAGACAATTTGCGAACGCGGACTAAACATCAATATAAGCTGGGCCGACAAGGCCGACATAACTACTACAACTCGAAAACCAACAAAATATACATACAAGGCTTACAAGCCCAACATACAACACTAACTGACAGGATATGTCTACAAGCCTCTACTGATGGATGTACTGTGATGGGAACAGGGCCCTGACCTATCTATAATATATATATATATATATATATATATACACACACACAAGATGTACATAAAACTCTAGACTTGGCAACTCCGAAGGACGCGGAGCTTACCGATCAAGCTCAATTCGGGTAACACTTACTGAGGATGTTTAATCGTCTGTCTATCTGAACCTACACATATGTAATGCAGCGTCCCCGAAAAAAAGGGACGTCAGTACGAAATAATGCACCGAGTATGTAAGGCAACAGAATAACTAAAAGTTGAAACTGAACTGATAATATAATAATTGAAAGTAACTAGGAGTGAAACATAATCTGAAGATATTCTTACCTACTGATACTGACTCAACTCTCTCAATATAGTAAGTAAAATAGTTGTCCGCCTTTATAGGGATCGGTATATATAACTGTTCTGTGGTAATAGGCTCACTCATAGGCGCTTGGCTACAGTAGGATCGGTATATAACTAACCATCTTATTAGAGGATGCCCAATAGAGGCCTGCCTACCGATTATAGCTCGATGGTGGTGAATATATATATATATATATATATATATATATATATATATATATATATATATAGAACCTCTTCTTTCTTGACTGGAAGAAGACAATACTTAATTGAATATAAAGTCCCGATAATGGAGAATACTGTAACTTATGGGATTGGGATAATGTACATAAATTCAGGAGTATGAACTTCTCTTTATGCCTCGTTATTAAACATGTAGTTACGAGATCATGCCGAAATGAAGGATGGGATAGCCTTAACATACCTGAGTCGATTCTCTTGACAATCCTTCTAGCATACGTCAATTGCAACACGTAACGGTGGATCGAAGTAGGAGAAGATCCGTGTGATATTCTAGAGAAAGATTGCATTGTACTACCTTAAAATTGAAAAATCTCACATTGCTAAGATTCAATCTCATATGAATTGTCTAAATAATCATGTTGCCATTCCAAAATATGTATGATATTTAGCTGAAGATTTATTTCCTCACTTTGTAGAGACATAAGCATCTCCTTAAGATTTGAACAATCCAATTTTAGAAAGGTTATCTTTTAACCTTAAGGTGGGCCCCACTTCTTTGGGATGACTAAGCCACTAAACACCCTAACTTTGCCACCTTCAAATGTGCATTAAGATTCACTTTAACCAAGACTCATTGGCTGTCACGTTTAGGGTTCAAGAATTTATCCAAAATGTCTTAATTACTTAGTTAGCTTAATTACTTAATTAATCTCCCACTAAATATCTATAAATACCTAATTATCCACGTAATTAAGAATTATCTCAAATTACTTAAAATACTACTCACTTTTAACACACTTTATGCACCTTACTATCATAGTCATGTGGTACCTTGTATTGTAATAGTCCATAAATATCGGGTATTATTGTTCGGACAGTATTTTATCCCAAATTGTCAAACTTCGACGAAACCCGTTTTCTTCGATTCACTTACCATGTCACCTTCACGAATTTACTTATCACTTGTTTGAAATAGCATAATACTTATAATCTCAAAACAATCTCTTTCCCGAACTTACATCGATTAACTTACGAAGAAACCTCAAGATACAAAAATGCGAGATGTAACATCACTCCTCCCTTTGGAACATTTTTCCTCGAATGATGACTGATGCACTTATTATTTTCATAACTTATGTCTTCTGAATACTTTAGTACTCTTCTTTCCATCTAGGCAACTGTTCTGTGAATAAATCCAAAGGCCAGTTCATTCCCTCTTTAGGCCTTTTCCTCACACCATGACTTGTGGTCGGAATCCTTCCAATCTCGTAACTGTTGCTACATTCCATCATGCAGCCTGTACGACTCTGACCTTGTAAGTGCGTCTATGCGACTCTTTTTTCCTTTTTCCTCCATTTTTTAGCCAATATCTAGACCTCACATTGTAAACATATATAGAGCTTAACAAGATGTCCCTCTGGGCGTCTTTGGGTATATTGAATTTCTTCTCTCGGTACTTTGTCGAACTTGTGAATATTGTTATATCTTATTTCATAGACCTAGTTATCTATCCGCATGAATTTATTACATCTAGGTAGGTCATATTATACTATAACTCTTACTTAGATTTATCATTACTAAGGCCTGCTACCAAACTCCAGCTTACTCTCGTATCCTATATGTATAAGTCTAAGTCCTTTAATGCTTCTTCATTACTGTTTAACTAAAAACTGGTGGCCTAATCTCATCTCATACTTTGTAACTTGTATCCATCCATTGTTGATTCACCTAAATGTTGATCTGCAATCTACAATCTCCCACTTTAAGACTTGAAACTTCTTACGTAATACATTGTTGCTAGGGCCCACGTCTCATGGGGTACATCTAGAGTAATTCGACTGATCNTTTATGTGTAGGTGAATTGGAGATGGAAACGGAGCTAAAGGGATGCAAATACGTCGAAAATACGCAAAAGGAGACACCCGGGCGATAGCCGGGCGTTTGCCCCCTAAAGCCTGGCACCCCCTGGCATTAGGGGGGCATTTTCCCCATAAATCCTGGTACCCCCTGGCGTTAGGGGGGTGTTAGGGCCCTAACACCAGGCCTGCCCTGGCTTTAGGGGTGCGTTAGAGCCCAAACGCCCGGGTATCCCAGTTTCGCCCAAGTCCGAGTTTTGACGAGTTAAGGGTTTTCGGGTTGAAATAGAAGTCTCCTACACGGTTAGGTTTCACCCTAAACCTATAAATATACTCCTACAACACAATTACAGGGGATTTTCGTGAATCAAAGTAGAGAAGGAGAAAATTCCATT
>ML321053.1:0-10858 GCA_005239505.1 Nicotiana paniculata | reverse complement strand
TCAGCAGCAAAAATTATCAAAACAAACACATGATTTTACAATCCACTTCAGTACATTGTTAGATCTAAAACCATTTGCTCAATTCTAATATAATGTCGATAGCGAAGACAAAAGTTTACCCCAAAATCCATATGGCTTAATATTCATCAATGTTAAAATAAGGAAACAAATCAGATTAAATGATCCAAAAATCAATGAAAACACATTGGAACGTCATGTTGATCTATTCGTTTGTGCAATCAAGTAACAAGACACATAGATAAATAATAGGGAAGAGATGAAAGAACGGACCTTTTACTGCTGAAATTTTTAGAGCGGATACAATGAAAATAGAAACTCTAGAACAGCAATCCTCAAGCAAGCTACGGATTATAAACCCGGACCGAAATCGGCATCCCTGAATGGACTCATCTCTACTGGGTTTGGAAGGTGGTTTCAAGCTGTTTTCGCACTGGTATGGGGTTGATTTTGGGTCTTTTTTTAGTGAGTGTTTGGGAAGCTTTCAACTGTTATTTGAAGAAGATTCTACTGCTCTTTTGGGTAGGACAGAGCTGGATTTTTGGAGTGGCTATTTGGTCGATTTTCTACGACAGAAATGGGGTGTGGGGTGCAGTTTCGAGCTGCAATTCGGAGGTTGTTCTTGCGTGATTTTTGAGCTGAGATGGTGGTGTTTTGGAGGTTGTTCGGCTGCTTCTAATGGTGGAGTTTGGGTTACTGGTTTAAGCTCATTTTTGGAGAAAGAAGTGGAAAGAGTGCGAGTCCTTTTTTTAGGGTGGTCTGCGGCGGAAGGTTGTGTGTTTGGAGAAGATGATGGAAGGGGAGAGAATGAAGAAGAAGAAGAAGAAGGAAAGGTGATGGGGTGTAAGGGCGCCGTTTTTTTGTTGTCAAGGGGAGGAGGTCCTCCTAGATTGTATATGGAAGAAGAAGAGCATTAGATCTTTTTTATACTAGGGGTCTTCTAGGTTAAGAGAGTATGGGCTTCGGAATCATAGGCTTGGTCCATGTCCTGTTAGGTTTTAAATTTAGGCTAAGAAGACTACAATGATATAATGTATTTATAAATATGTAAAAATTATTTTTAATTGACTTTAATAAATTATTATATTTAAAAATAAAACTAAGAATTAAAAATTACATGTCTACACTTCTAGAAAGTCATAACCTCTTAACCACTAAGGAACATTATGCACAAACCTAAGCTCTTGGGCCGGTTGGCCAAATCGGTCGTAGAAATTAGCGGGTACCATATCAAATATTGACCCCCAACTGCCATCAAATCACAAATTTTGGCAGACTTCGTGGCCGACTTTACGCCGGCCTTAATAAAGGAATTGTTTTTAACCTCAGGGACTTCCTCGGGAATCTAGACTCTCTGTGCGGACGGTGCTTCAAACGCAAAGGGGTCTGGACTCGGCATCGTATTGAAGCTGCCTATGGTAATGTAGTTAGGCAGTCTATTAGAACTATGAAATTGACTAACAATGAGGTCGAGAATTAGGCCATGATTGCAGGTATCGAATTGTCAAAATCCTTGGGGTCATGATGGTCTAAGATAAGTGCAACTCCCTCCTTGAGATAAATCAAGTCAATGGGACGTTCAAAGTAAAAGAGGAACGAATGCGAAGGTATTTAGACAAATTGCAGGTAACGCTGCATCAATTCAAGGAATGAACCCTACAGCACGTGCCCCGAGATCATAATAGCGAGGTCGATGCTCATGCTAACTTGGGATCATCGGTTGATGATGATGAACTTAGTTCAGGAACAGTGATACAAATCATGAAATATGTAGTAGAAGAAGGTGATGCCAAAATAAACTTAACAAGGTTAACTTGGGATTAGAGGAACAAATGCATAGATTATTTGAAGACTAGGAAGTTGCCCTCAGATCCTAAAGAATCGATAGCTCGGCGCACAAAGGTGGACAGGTTTAGCCTGTCCGAAGGAACTCTCTTTTGTAGAACATTCAATGGTCTGCTCGCCATATTCTTGGGGCCGGGAGATACTGAATATGTCTTGAGAGAATTTTACGAAGCAACTTGTGGAAACCATTCGGGGGTGGAATCTTTGGTTCGGAAGATAATCAGAACCAGCTATTACTAGATCAATATGGAGAAATATGCGAAAGATTTCGTACGAAGATGCAACGGCTGTCAGGGACACGTATCAGTGATCTATCAACCCGAAGATCTACTACATTCAGTCTTATCCCCATGGCCATTCATGAAGTGGGGATAGACATCGTCGGTCCCCTGCCTTGGGCACCTTGATAAGGCTCAATTCATACTGTTTATGACTGATTATTTTTCTTAAAGGGTCGAAGCATGGGCGTTCGAGAAATTTTGGGAAAAAGAAGTCATTGACTTCATTTGGGACCACATAACATGCTGGTTCGAGATACCGACCGAGATCGTGTGTGATAATGGGAAGCAATTCGTCGGCAGTAAGGTAAACAAGTTTATCGAAGGCAATAAGATTAAAAAGATACTATTGACGCCCTATCACTCTAGTGCGAACAGAAAAGCGGAATTAACAAACAAGACCATGCTTCGAACCCTAAAAAAGAGGTTGATTAATTCCAAAGGGAAATGGAAAGAAATATCGCCTGAAGTCCTATGGGCATACCGTACAACTTCAAAGTCTAGTACAGGGGCCACCCTATTTTTATTGGTCAACAGTGCATAAACATTAATACCATTCTGTCACGACCCCAAACCGAAGGGTCAGGACGAGCACCCGGTGCCTTACTTAACTGAGTGCCAACGTAACATATCTTTCTTATTGTATTGTCATTGGTAACTGGGCCAACATGGCCACAACTCATAATGTATAACTATAAGTGGGAAAGCATTGTATACAATGAACCATTTTTCATAAACATGAATACATATGCACCGTCAAGGCCTCTAACATACTGTACACAATAAATCTCTATCTAAAAAGCCTCTAAGAGTATTTGACATCAAATGGGACAGGGTACCAACCTACTCATAAGTCTGTTGCAAAATTCTGACATGATAACTCATAGACTCGGCTGCACTCCGAATGAGGTGGAGTCTTACCAATCCTTCGCTGAATGCTAACCTCGTCTACTATGAGGGCTCATCAAACTGATATTATATACCTGCAGGCTTGAATGCAGCGTCCCCAACAAAGGACATCAGTACGAATAATATACCGAGTATTTTAGTCACATAAATAAGTATATAAAAAACATGGAAGAAACATAAAGCACATGACTAAACCTGTAAGTCTGGATAACTCTGTAAATCATGCAATACTTATAGAGGCATGCATATGCATAAGAGTTTCATGTTGGCATAGGTACATGTGTTCATAACATCATCAAGCCTCTAAGGGCATCCCATCATATCATCTCAGCCACTAATGGGAAAAATCATCAACGTATACCAACTGATCAGATGGTGGTGCGTATATAATGCCGTAACCTTTTCCCATATTCCATATATCATCTGGTCATAGGTAAATGTACATGTATAAATAAATGAAATGCATAAGAATTATGTCAATAAAATCTCTCGGAATGTCATAAGACCATTATGCATTTGAGTAATATCATGAAGTAAACTTATTTCAACTTACATATTTTTCTGAGACCCATGAACATATAGTGTAATAATAAGACACATGGAAATTCAAGAACATAGGCACCTCCAATACTTCTATGAATAGAGTCATTTATGGAAGTGGTGCATTTGCTCATTTCATTTGTGTCATATAGATCATGCCAAAAGGAAAGAAGGGATAGCCTTAACACTCTTGAACCGATTCTCTTGACGATCCCTCAAACACGTGTCTTTTGCGAAAACACGTAACGGCGTATCAAAGTAGGGAAATATCCATATGCTATTCTTGAGAAAGATTGTACCGTATTCTATTTGAATTTCAAGTCACGTTGCTATTACATAACGTAATCTCAGATGGATTTCGTTGTAGCTTCATCCGCACTTTGTCACAATCTTCATCCGCATTGTTGTACTACAAAACTTTTAGCTCCACAAGTAAAGTTCCAAATAACCATGAAACGATATTTGAAAGTGCAAAGGTCCATACAATTAAGACACAAGTTCCCTCTTTGTCGTGACCACTAGGAAGACAATAATCACCTTTTTATTTATTGCAAGGTTTCTCGGCAGCTCTATCTATAAGCTTTTCCCTCTTGAGTTGTGTATAATAATCTCTCCATATTTTTCCATCTTTTATGTGATTTTAAGAATCAAATTTTGTGACTTTGTTGGCTGTTGCGTTAGGAGCAATTGGTCTTATCCATATTATACTTTATTACTCAATTAGCTTAATTACTTAATTAATCTCTCACTAAAAATTCATAATTACCAAATTATCCCCATAATTAAGAATTATCTCAAATTACTTAAAATACTACCTACTTTTAAAATACCTTATATACCTTACTATCATGGTCATGTGGTACCTCGTATGGTAATAGCCAATAAATACAGGGTATAGCTAAGACAGTATTTTGTCCCAAATTGTAAAACTTCGACGAAACTCATTTTCTTCGATTCGCTTACCCTCTCACCTTCACGAATTTGCTTATCACTTGTTTGAAATAGCATATCACTTATGATTCCCAAATAATCATGTCCTTGAACTGAGGTCAATTATCTTACAACAATTTCACGTACAATACTACAGGGTGTAACATCGTCGTAATATAATACTGCGGAGTGTAAAATTGATGTAATATTGCAGGGCGTAACATCATCATAATATAATATTGTGAGGCATAACATCATCGAATTATAATATTGTGGGGTGTAACATCAGCGTAATACTGCGGGGCGTAAAATCATTCCCCCCCCCCCCCTTTGGAACATTCATCCTCGAATGTTGATTGATGCACTTATCATTCTCATAACCAATAACTCTTGTGAATACTTTAATATTCTCCTTGCCATTTAGGCAACTGTTCTTTGATTAAATCCAACGGCCAGGGCATATTTAAGCCTCTTTATCACACCACGACTTGTAGTCAGAATCCTTTTAATCTTGTAACTAGGGCTACCTTCTATCCTGCAGCCTGTACGACTCTAACTTTGTATATGCACCTATGCGACTCTTCTCTTTGCTTTCCTCCAGCTTTTAGCAAATCTCTAGGCTTCACTTTGTGAACATATACAAAATTATGTCAAGCTGTCCCTCTAGGCGTCATTAGCTTTACAACATCTAAGTAGGCCATACAATACCATAATTATTACTTCGATTTATCATTACTCAGGTCTACTACCAAACTCTAGGTTACTCTCGTTGCTTATCCTATATGCATAAAGCTAAGTCTTTTAATGCTTCTTCATTACTATTCATCTTAAGTTTGAAAGCCTAATCTCATCTCGTACTTTTCAATCTTTAACCCTCCATTATTGATTCACCTTAGTGTTGATCTACAATCTTCCAATGATAACTTGGAGCTTCTTACGTAATATATTTCCAATAGGGCTTACGTTGCATCATGGAACATTTGAAGTGATTTTCCTGATCCACATGGCGGTGATATTGTTCTTCCATAACCCTATTTCATATCATATTCATCCAAATGTGATTCACCTTATGTGGGTATTGTAATCCTGTTCAATTCATGAACTCATTACTCAGGCATAAATGTCATCCTTTATTTATCACAATTACACCCTTATTCTACTACCAGGGCATCATTCCATCTCTTCTAATGCTATTTGTCTTAGACTCCTTTGAGTTCATTTAGGCTATACTGAACTTTCTATAACTTAGAGAAACCATCAGCTCTCTTGTTTTCACGGGCTTAATCCCGATAACCTATCCATCTTCGCCACCTTCACACTTTCTTTATTACTCCTGTCTCCCTAAAACCTCGTCGCGTTACCATACTTTAGCTTGAGACCTACACATATCTATTTATACTACTCGTAACCTTCCTTCAACTTACTTGCGTCATAGATTTCCTTATGTCATCTTGGAACATCAAGCGAGAAATCACATCGTTTCAAATTCTTCTGTATTCTTTTAACTATACCTCCTGATACCTAGAAACCACAGGCTGGAAGATGTGCCAATGACGACGCTGCTATAATTCCTAGATACTGAATCCCAGCGCATCTAGACTTCCATCCGAAATATGGACTACTCTCAACCTTCTGCATTTGAGTATCTCGTACGTTGTTCACCTTTACTTTACTTACCTTAAAATATCGCATCACATCTTCTATCTCTTTCACGACCTCCCTTCCACATAGATATAACTTACATCCATAACTTGAAGCTCTATTATAATACTTGTACCTCCGGTGCATACACAATCCGGTGGGAGCTTCATACTAACTTCTTATGAGGCGGTACTCTTTTAACTGGCTTTACCGTAGAGCCGTTATAGAATATGGTTGTTGTACTATCTCTCTTGTACCTCAAATTTTTAAGGGTGATTCTGAAATGTTATCAATCACGATTTATATAATTTCTTGGGTCGAATAACCAAACTCCTAATTTACTTAGTTGATGTAACTCTTTAGTTTCCTCTTCCCTCTGATCAACCTTTATGTAGGCTTAAGCTATCTTCCGATATGTGGCTCATGGTATTAGTTATTACTTTAGCCTTTCATGGACACTATGGAATATCTGTGATACTGTCATCTAACAATTCAATTCTTGGTCTATGACTTGCACTCAATTCTTTCCTTTTAAATTATACTGGAGTCTTGTACGGCTGTATGATTGTCAACATATATGTTGCATGGATAATACTCTAAAATCTTAAGTGCATTCATAGAGTAACTAACTCTGGATCATTGATCGAATAATTCCTTCTGTTTCTTCTCAGCTTCCTTTAAATGTAAGTTATTACTTTTCCTGTTCTTTCTGCCTCCTTGTAGTGTGCCTACTTAGCTTGTCTTAGTTCCCATGCATGCTGGAATTTTCATGCAACTTTATATGATCTCGAGTGTTACTTTTGATTTTAATTCTCATTCATTAGCCATGGTAGGTTCCACTTTCTTATGGAGTGAATACAATGTTGTTGTGAGACTGTTTTTACAAGACTATTTCCTTTTTAGGTCACTGTGCATAGGTTGCAACCTTCTTCCTTATTTCCTCAGCTAGTTTTTTATTGTAATACTTAGGGAGGACCCTCTGAATCTTGTAAATATGTGAGCTTATTATAGACCTTTTGATGTCCTTCCTTGCCTATAATTATTCGTATTTACTTACCTCCATGCCCTTGTGCTTGTAAGGTTGCTTCTGAACTGATATTTTGACTGTGTTCCTAGTGGCACTCTCTTTTATTCCCGTAACATTCATGCGGTACCTTTAAATACCCCAAATCCTATCTAAATATATCTCAAGTATTACAATGACATTACTGCGAGGCTAAATTCTCCATGTTAGGGTTCACTATGTTTATCTTGCATGATCTGGTGATTTGTCTGTAACCTCTTATCTAGCCATGACTAGGCTCTTCCTGAATCAACTACTAACTACTCGTTGGCTCATTCTCATATCAATATTCCGCGTAATATTTTATGGGTTATTTCCTTTGTCTTAACTTACCTCTCGCATTGGCTCCTTATTTATCAATAACATCCCTGGCAGGAACCTTTACTTCTTTTTCTTGACGTCGTGCTTGCATGATGTTCTAGAATCGTAGCATATCTGTAGGATTTGGATAAGTGTAATCTCATTCCTTTTTTATTTTTATCGATTTCTTCCTTTACCATTTCATAGTTACTGAACCACTTAATTCTGAATTAAATGCCAAATAACTCCATATTCCCCTCATTAGGGGAGCACTAAGATTTAGTGCAATGATGATCTACCTATAGATGTTTTACCTCTTCATCTTTGGCGTTGTTTCACATCATCGATGACCCTTACTCGCCTTGTGTAATCCTTCTGTACGAAGGATAGCAAAATTCCTTACTCACAAGGGTGACACTTAGTGTAACTGACACACATAGTCCCTTAGGATTAACTTTACCCACATTGCTTTCTTTTGGGAAGCGTCTTCCTGAATGACCTTTAAGATTATTCTTCTATCGTCCATTCTATTATCGCCGGAATGTAATATCTGAATTTCGAATGATGCCGACTATCATCAAATCATTCAGTCCCTAATTCGTGTTTAGTTTATCTTGTTCACCAGTCCATACTAATTTCTATTATTCCGAGGTCTAACTTTTTCTTCCCGTAGTTGCGTTGGAGTCACGAACTTATTTCTCGAAATGAGGATATGAATTTATGGCCTATACTCTTTTTTTGTCTCAAGCCCGGTCACCTCTCGTCTTTTTCTTCACTTAACTATAGACTCTGTAATATTGTCATCTTTTTGATCTACCGTTGTCATCCATGTATCACATCTTACTCATAATGCTTCATTAACTATCTTCTTATTTTCCGGTAACATCTATGTCTATCACTTTATTTAGAAAACTCGAACAAAATATTCTTCTGCTTGTAGCTCCCCTTGCTCGATCCACTGGCTCTTCCGGTTGCCTAACATTCTCTGTTTACTAGGAACGGGAGTCACACTAAGATAATATTTATCCCTTCCAGGCTTCTAGTGCCTATCTTTATAGTATTCATATTTAGCTGTACTATTTTTAGAGTGCACCATCTGGGTGTCTCACGAGGAGATCTATTAGCAAGTTTTTCAATATCCTTCGGAATATCAACTGACGCAAACAATCCATCCATCATTTTGGATTATTCTAACCTCAGCGGGATCCTGATAGCCTGTCCTTCTCTCCAACCATATATGTTAGCTCCCATAGGGAATAACTAAGGTCGGTGTGGATGATTATACATACCTCTGTTAGTGTTAAAGGTAACTCAGAATACTTATATTCATTTTCCTGAGTTATAAACATTGATAATCTTCATCAACTGGCCGTCTTGTACCCTTCTTCATATTGCTTATTTTACTTGTTGAAACTTGTATCTATCTTCTGAATCTCTCATTGACTTTCACCACAGGTGTGGATAGATATTCTTGGCTTAAGGCTCCTTATCAAAAGGCTTACACGTTGTCACACCTCCTTTTTCACTATCCCGGATTAATGAAGGGGTAATAAGGGAGTTTTTCCACTTTAAGTGACATTATTCGGATTTGAAATTTATTTTAGTTTCAGAGTCGCCACTCGGATGTGTTCCAGGACACCATTTATTTATTGAAATCCCAAACCGAGGAAATTTTGACTCTATTTAAAATGTCTGCGAACTAGAAATCCGGATAAGGAATTCTGTTAACCTGGGAGAAGGTGTTAGGCATTCCCGAGTTCCGTGGTTCTAGCACGGTCGCTTAACTATTAATATTTGGCCTAATTATCTAATTATTTACATATTTTAAACCTATTGTGCGATTTTAAACCTTTTGAACCGCTTTTAATATTTATTGAATTATTTCTGGAACAAGTCACGATGTCGTACACTTGTCGTTTTGGTACACGTTGTAAACCGCGCCACATGAAATGCACCCGCGATTTATGACATGTTTATATTATTATTATTCGTAGCTGTGGTCGAGTTGCGTGAAACGCGCACTCGAATTGGAATTTATGTATCGTGATTATTACACGAGAACCGTACCCATAGCCACGATATTTATTATTAATCTCATATAAAAGCAACTAGCATGTTCTGAACTGTTTTCTTAAATTATTTCGAGATTTGTTGCGGGGCAAATGAAACACATGGAACCAAAACTATTTAAAACAACTGAAAACCAAAAGTTTTGATTCTAACTAACCAAAACTTATTGTTGTCAAAGTTCATTCACAATGAAGCATTCAAAAATTCATCATCAAAGATGCATTGACAGAATCCAAATAAAACACATGGAAAAGATTCATGAACAAACAAAAATTTAGGAAGAAAAAAAAAGAGGCGACTAAGAAATTCGAATAGGAAAGGTGAGAATGAACCTTTATACTCAGCAAATAAACTTCTTCAATATATCAAAACACGTCATCAAAAAACATGAATCCCAAATATCACAACCCGGATAAAGAACTCGAACACGACCCGCGACATGAGCACTCGAACGGCGACCTCGACAACCCTGGCGGACGGAACGTCTCAAGTGATACTATAGTAGAGGTTTCAGCTCTTTGGGTCTCAACTCTCTTATTACTGTTGCATTTAGAGTTTTGGGTGGTTTGGTGATAAGGAAAGAATTAGTGATAAGGAAAGAATTAGAGTTTAATTAGGAATGTGTAATATTTTCCTTATTACCTTGTATATTTATTTTCCTTGTTTAGGTCTTGGTCTCCTATTAGGTTTAGGTTTTCTTCTCCTATTAGGTTTAGGTTTTCTCTTATTTCTCTAACTTCTTTGTCTATAAATACTTGTGGAATTAATGAGAAGAGCAAGAGTTTTTCCTCCAATATTGTTCTTTGTCTTCCGCATCAAATCTTTCATGGTATCAGAGCCATAGTCTTTTGAAGAACTCTTAATTGTCTAATATTATTATTTGTCTTTGTTCTTTTTTTTGAACAGTGTATTTANACCAACACTACGATCTACCATATCACATATGGAGGTCGCCAAAGATTTGTGGGAAAGTATAAAAGAGCGTTTCTCGACCGGAAACGGACCGAGAATTCAAGAATTGAAAGCTGCACTGTCCGGGTGCAAGCAGAAAGGTATGTCTATCGTGAACTATTATGGAAAATTGACAACTTTATGGAATGAGCTCGGAAACTACGAGCAACATCCGACTTGCGCATGCGAAAAGTGCACGTGCAATCTTGGAGAAGTCATAGCACAGCACAAGGAGAGTGCCACTAGGAATAGAGTGCATCTCTTCCTTATGGGATTGGACGAAGGAACTTATGGGACTGTCCGATCACTCATC
>ML321052.1:0-34260 GCA_005239505.1 Nicotiana paniculata | reverse complement strand
TCACCTATCTGAAGCTGAAGGAATGAAAGCATTAGAGTCTTGATCCCCTGCTTAACCTGAAATCAAACCTCTCAAGCCAGGGACAGATTGACCATCGGGTTCTATTCCGAGTCAGGACAGAAAGAGGCCAAGAGTGACTACTCGATAGAAAAGGGGCTGCCCCTATGAATAAGGGAAGTGACTAGCCTTCTTTTTTAGGCCAAGGAAGGAAAGCACAGTAGAACTAGCGTAGCGGGACATGACAGCGGTTGGGGAGAAGGAAAAGCTATCAGACATCAATCCAATGAACAGACAAAGCGGCTTGGCCGAAGGGTCAGGAAGAGAGAACGACTATACTTTCTGAGTTAGAACATTAGGAACCTTACACCCAAGAAAGCAGCCAAAACAGTAGAGAAGATCAGAGACGGGTTTAGCGAGAAAATTAGCTCACACCTATCTTTGATGAAAGAAGCCGCAAGTTTAGGTAGAAAGAACAGCCAGTGCCAGAGAGATGACTTCTGTTGAACTCTTCCTTTACATGAAGGGAATGAATGACTTAATGGAAATGGAATGGAATCCGGGATCCAAGTAGATTAGGTTAAGGCAAGTATGAGTTCAACCCTTTTCTCATCGGGCCAGGATCGATAGCCGTTCGACCTGAGGAAAGTGCGGTCAGATTCAGAAGATGGCATAGAGCATAGAATGAGATTGATGCTTCGAATGCCAAGTTTTCAGGGGTTGTGATAGAAGGAGCTGTGGCACTTTCGGAAGGGGGAATCAGACTAGGCTGTCACTGTTCTAGAAGAGGAAGCGTAGCTGGCACGTTGAACCATGTTTGTCAACGGTGAAAGATAGCCCTAAAGTGAGGGCCCCGGAGCACTCCCTCGCTCTTTTTTGAAGGCCCTTTCAATTCTCTTTCTAGTATGGTTCCGCCATAAGAACACTGAACGCCCAGCTTCGCAGAGCAGCTCTATCCCCAGCCCACATCATAGTATGGAATCTGGATCCTTTCATCGAGCACCATTTCTTTTAGATAGAAAGGTGTTCTGACTCTATTGGATCAAGTCATAACCTTACCTTTTTTCCAGGCCTGTTCGGACATACGGTTCCCGCAGAAGATCAAGTTGGTGAGCCGTGTGATGGGAAACCTTCCCGCACGGTTCGGAGAGCACTAAATTAGAATGAGAGGTTTACCACCACATCATTGCATGGAAGGGGAGCCACAGCAACTTGCCCGGTCAATATTATATGTCTATGCTAAACTTGGTGATCTATTTTTGTTGCCCCCTTTAAGCCTATGTGATATAATCATTCTTATCTCAGAAGAGAAGTATGCATTGTCCCCACTTAAGTTATAAGAAGAGCTCATTTTCTATTACCTTGAAGCGAGTATTCCCCAGCTATTCATTGTACAATATATATATGCTTTCCAGAAGGAGTGCTGCAAGCGAAGTAGGGACGTCGGAGAAGGATGAGCGAATGAAAATTGACTTGAGATGGCGGCTTGTTCGAACCCTTGATGGAACAAGTAATAACCGATAGTGGATCACCTTTTGCTTAAAAAGGCCCGCCCATCTCATATATATGATAAAGGAAGCAGGCTGTTTTTAGCTATTTTTGCTTTTTCTTTTGTTTTTTTTTCTGGGGGTCTAATATGAGATGTATAACGTGCTCATAATCATCCATTAGGATGTCCCCCCCTTCAAGAGCTTCGCTAGGATACTAAANGTATAACGTGCTCATACTCATCCATTAGGATGTTCCCCCCTTCAAGAGCTCCGCTAGGATACTAACTTGGTTACCTAGCATTGAATTAGGTAGGACACTCGTCCTACTTCATAGATAGAAAAAGAACTAGTATGTCCATTATTTGTGGTACCCCTAAGAGACCTTTTTCCTTTCCTTGTATTGTATTAAATAAAAGCTAAAGCACTTTCTTTTAAGAATGTATCTGGTTCCATCTTTCTTTCGTTAGTTAAGCCACCTTTTTCTAAAAAGGATTGTAGTAATTCTGGTTTGACACTATTTGGAATGGCTCTCTCATATTGAGAAATTCTGTCTAGTGGCATTCGATCACAGAATCCATTGACAGCTGCATAAATGACTAGAATTTGTTTTTCAATTGGCAGTGGTGCATATTGTGGTTGTTTCGGTACTTCTGTCAGCCTTGCACCTCTATTGAGTAATGCCTGAGTCGCAGCATCAAGGTCTGAGCCAAATTGAGCAAGGGCGACCACTTCGCGATATGTTTTTTGTATTTTTTATTTCCCGATCATTGGAAGCAATCTTGACTGGCACAAGGATCTCCTCACAGCAACCTCCACTACGATAGAAACCGACAATGAGTTTACGAAGGCTTCGAGTAGTGCGGGATAGGCTAATCACCAGACTGGTCTGGAATAGGTTAATTGCTGGAGGCAAGAACGAGTGAATCTAGTTTCGAGAGCATGCCTTACTCTAATAGGGGGCGTAGAGTCTAAATCCATTTTAAACGAGACAAACATAAAAGGATGAAAGACCGCTCAATAAATGAAATTGCCGAAAGATTTTCCTTTAAACTGTTTGAAAGTTATCCAACTTGAGTTATGAGAGTACGAATGGTTTCTTTTTCATTTTCAGGAAGAAAGAAGATACTACTTCTCCAGGGGAAGATGTGGTCAAGACCAATTAGTGGAAGACATACTGACCTGATGAGGTAAGAGAGGACTAGTTGTCCCTTATGTTCCTGATATATATATATTGACGCTAAGGTATGTGAGGCTAACTCTCTATGTTTGGGAATGTTAATACTTCTCCCTACACTACGTTTCTTTTACGACGTTACTAATTGGCTCAAAAATATAATTAAGCGTAGTTCCTTGAATAACTACAGAACTTATATTCTCTAGCTTCGTAACTCGTTCATGACTTTTATTCTGAACGTTGTGAGATCAGTGAATAATCAATAGAGACATGGGCTTGACGCCCATGAGTGTCAGTCTAGATTCCTTAGCATGTCATAAAAAATTAAAGTTTATATTTTCATAATCAGTTCATGAATACATATATCAGTCTAGTTCTATTCAGCATTCCAGTATCATGTAACTCAGTGTGATTCAATATTTCAGTATCATGTATTGAAATATGATTCTCAGTTCCTAATTTTAAATCTCTGAATGTTAAACACCTGTGTTTGGGACTGAGGCCGTAGTTTATATCTTTATGCATATTTGGGCTTGAGGCCGCAATTAATTCTTTATGCATCTTTGGGCCTGAGACCGCAGCTATGTATACGAGCACTTGGGCCCGAGGCCGCAACTTGTGCACATATATACATATATTGGGCATGAGGCTGTAGTTTAATATTCATATAAACAAGTTGTTCATCATTCAGAAGAGGGAGTATTCATATCCTTACTTCCTTTGTTCAGTTTAGTTATCAGTTATTATTTCAGTTATATGTTATCAGTTATCAGTTATCAGCTATCAGTTATCATTTCTGTTTCAGTTTCAGCAGTTATCATTTCAGTTATTAGTTATCAGTTCTCAGATATCATCTTAGTTTTAGTTTCCTGCATTATTAGTTCTTTCTTTTATTTGTTTTACATACCAGCGTAATTCAAATGTACTGACTTCCCTTTTGCCCGGGTCCTACATCTCACGATGCAGGTAATGATTTACATGTTGACGATTCAGAGTGCTAGGATTCTCGTACCAGCTATTGGGTGAGCCCCAGTTCTTTCGGGGCATTGTAATTAATTTATAGTCTTTTAGTATTTATAGACAATCAGTGTTTTCAGTACTTCATTAGAGCTTCATAGACTAGATTAATAGTTAGAAAGAGTCACATGGTTTTCATGTTAAGCAATGTTGACAACATATATGTTTTAGACTTATATTAATGTTTCAATACTTTGATTTATATCATTCAGAATTTCAGTATATCAGTATATGTTTATTTATCTTCTGCATTCAATATTTTATGATATCATATGTTGATTCACCTAGCCAGCTGGTTCGCTCGGTCACATATAGTCAGGCACCGACTGTTGTGTTACGTCTAGGCCCAGGTTCGGGGCGTGACACCTGCAAAGAATTCAAAGTTAGTCCTTAGCAATAAGATACTGAAATGTATTGAACAATAAAGAAGGATTAGGGAATCATGAGGTTGTAGCGGATCTGGCCTTGATTCTGATGTTATTTGATGCCCTTTGATTTATGTCAATCCTGCATTCAAAAAAATTCTTAGTAGGGGAAGGGCGTTGATTTGTGTTGACCGTAAACCTAGACTTTCCCCAATTTTGGTGGATTATGAAATGAAGTTCGGCTGGTGGAAAAAGTAGTATTTAAAATGTTTTTTTGAAAAATCATTTATGTTTATGGAAAACATCGTCGTTCTTGATTATGACATGTTTTAATATTTCCCTCGATGCGAGTATCATTTCTGGATGGCTCTGCCTTACCGATGATGCTTTTTTGGATGTTTCCTTGACGACGTAACTTCCTTGCTTATGCAATCATTTCTAAATCTAGGTAATGAATTAAAAGGATTTCCTAGGGTGATGACAGAACCTTTTTAGGTTGCCTATGTATCAAAATGGAATCAGTTTTGAGAGTAGTTTGAGGGTATGAGTAAATGAAATAATTAACTTCCTGAGCCTGACTCAGGAAACCTACTATCCAAACACAATCAGGTCAAAATGTAGTTTGATTACAATAGATGCAAAATAATAGAATTTCATAATGATATGATCGAGTTTCACTCAGATTGCCTCCATATCGAAACAAAATCAGATCAAAACGTAGTTCGATTATAATAGATTATGGAATACGATATGGATTGCCTATGTATTCCTACCAAAGAAAATCAAGTCATGGCATAGTTCCGAATATATGAAGAATGATATTTGGAGTTCCTATAACAAAAGTGGGACCCGACCCTACTTGGGTTGCCAATATATCCCACCGTGGGAAGTCAGGTCAGGCGTAGTTCTGTGATACAAAAACTTAACTATATTGTTTTCAAATATAATATCTCTTGGTTGTGTCTGAATTGATGGGTTTCATGCTTACTTTTTTAACAATTTCAGATAAGATTAATGCTCCTCCTAACAATACTCAATGGACCACATAAGGACCCTGCCAATTTGGTGTGAATTTCCCCATATCTTCATCTTGATGGGGGAATATCTTCCTAAAAACCAGCATCCTCGGCGTGAACCCCGAGATTTCACTTTCCTATTGAATGCATTTGCTATTCTATTTTGATATGGCTAACCGTGATAGACTGTATTCATCCACTTTTCATCAATGAGCATGAGTTGTTCTTGCCTCACACGTATCCATTGTGCATCGTCCAACTTGGCTTCCTGGATAATTCTTAAAGATGGTATCTCGACCTCTGCAGGTATTACTACTTCAGTATCGTATACCAACATGTATGGCGTTGCCTCGGTAGATGTTCTCATGGTGGTGCGGTAACCATGTACTCTCATGCCATTTCCTATGCTTGTCCACTATCGTTCGCAACATCTTTTTGATGTTTTTGTTGATTACTTCAGCTGCTCTATTCATCTGTGGCCTGTATGTTGTGGAATTATAATGGAAAATTTTTATCTCAAAAAATTTCCCTCATGAGATCACTGTTGAGGTTGGCCGCATTGTCAGTTATGATTGACTCTAGAATCCCGAATCGATAGATTATTTTATTTCAGACAAAATATGTCACCACGTTCTTTGTAATAGCCTTGTATGTAGAAGCTTCGATCCATTTAGTGAAGTAACATATGGCTACCAAGATGAAACGATGTTCATTTGATGTGGCTGGTTCTATAGGTCCGATTACATCTATGCCCCCAAGCGGTGTACGACGAGGGAGAACCCATTATGTTTAACTCATTTGGCGGAACCCGGATGAAATCCATGTGAATCTGGCACTGGTGACATTTCTGAACGTAGCGGATATTGTCCGTTTCAATGATCATCCAAAAGTATCTAGCCATTAGAATCTGCTTGGCCAAAGTAAAATCGTTCATGTGAGGCCCGCATATTCTTGCATGTATTTCTTCCAATAATTTTATTTCTTCAGCAGCATCTACACAGTTTAACAGACCTAGTTCGGGGTCCTCATATACAAGATTTTCCCGTTAAGGAAAAGTGATTAGCTAGTCTTCTAAATGCTCGCTTCTGACCGATCGTGGCATTCTTTAGATATTCCCTAGCTTCAAGGAACTTCTTGATGTCATGATACCAAGGTTTGCCATCTGGCTTCATCTACGCAGAAGTAGTATGCATGCTGGTCTCGAATCTCTACCTTGATGGGGTTGATTTAATTTTCTTACGAGTGTTGAATCATGGATGACAACATTGCAAGAGCATCGACAAACTCATTCTGAATTCTAGAAACATGCTCAAAGTCAATCTTGGTGAACTTCTTACACAATTAATTTACACAATGCAAGTGTGGAAGGATCTTGACAATCTTGATGGTCCATTCTCCTCGGACTTGGTGGATTAGCAAATCGGAATCTCCTATGACCAAATGTTACTTGACGTATATGCCGACCGCCATCCTAATCCCAATGATGCATGCCTCGTACTCCGCCATATTATTTGCATGGGGGAACCTTATCTTTGCTCAAATCAGATAATGTTGTCCTGATTCGAAGACTAAGACTGCCCTGATTCCCACTCCTTTGAACTTTGCAGCTCCATCGAAGAACATTCTCCATCCTGGATATGACTCTGAAATGTCTTCCCCAGCGAACAACACTTTTTCATATGGGAAATATGTGGTAAGTGGCTCATAGTCTTTGTCCACCGGGTTTTATGCGAGATGATCAGTCAATGCTTTCCCTTATATAGCTTTTTGTGTCATGTACACAATGTCAAACTCACCGAGAAAAATATTTTATTTTTCTAATTTTCCCGTAGGCACCGTCTTTTGAAAGATGTACTTGAGCGGGTCAAGTATGGATATCAAATATGTGGTATATGCCGATAAGTAATGTCTTAAATTCTGACTGATCCAAGTTAAAGCACAACCCGTCCGTTCCAACAAGTTTGTATCTAACTTCGTACAGTGTGAATTTCTTTCTCAAGTAGTAAAATATTGTTCTTTCTTTTTGGTCTTGTCATGTTGCCCCAACACGCTTCCAAATGTATTATCCATGATTGACAAGTATAGTATCAACGGCTTCTCAGGTTCCAGAGGAACCATCATTGGTGGATTAGAAAAATACTCCTTGGTTCTGTTAAAATCTGTTACTCCTTGGTTCTGTTAAAATCTGTTTGGCATTCTTTTGTCCATTTTGTAGCGACATTTTTCATCAGTGCTTTAAAATTGGCTCGCATATTACTGTTGACTAGTCTATGAACCTAAACGTGTAATTCAATCTTCCGAGGAAGTTCATTACGTCCTTCTTGATTTTGGGGAGAGTCAAGTCTTGAATAGCCTGGATATCCTAAAGATCTAAATCTATCCCCTTCGTGCTGACGATGAAACCAAATAATTTTCTTGTGGGAAATCTGAACGCGCACATCGTAGGATTTAGATTCAAATTATACCTTCGCAACCATTCATAGAAAATCCTCAAGTCACGCAAATGATCTGCACTCTTCCGCGATTTGCTAATGACATCATCCACATATACTTTGATTTCCTTGTGGATCATGTCATGAAAATAGGTCGTCATGGCCCTCATATAGCTAGCATAGAAATTCTTGAGACCAAATGGCATGGTCCTGTAGCAGTAATCTCATGCCCCAAACTTGGGGTGGCGTGGTCAGCACCCGGTGCCATATTCGGCTCGAGCATACCACTCTATAACTGCGAACTCTAGAGGGGCAACCCTCAACTTAGGCCGATGAGGCCTACCTAAAATGATTGGTATTGATTGGTAAACATACCCAAAAGATCATATACAAAACTGTGCAGGGCGATGAGGATATCGTGAATGTGTCCAACCAGCAATACCAAACTGAACATATACACAAGGCCAGCAAGGACACAATACTGATATACAAAATACACAAGACTCGTCTAAAAGCCTCTATACATAAGTGAACTGTATCATGGTATGGACAGGGCCTCGACCTACCCATCAAACCTATATATATAAAATGTACTCCATGGTCTAGAACTAATAACTCCGAGGAAATGGAGCTTACTAACCAAACTAATACTGACTCAACTCTCTCAATATAGTAAGTAAAATAGCTAATTGACTCTATAAGTCAGTATTTGTAACTGCTCAGTCGTAGAAGGCTCGCTCATAGGCTCTCGACCATACTAGGCTATGTATATCAGCCATTATTGGCTCGTTCATAGGCACTCGGCTATAGTAGGCTCGGTATATAACTTACCATCTGATCAGAGGTTGCCTAATAGGGGCCTGCCCAATGATTATAGCTCGATGGTGGTAAGAATAGTAATATATATATGTATATATATATATATACATATATATATATATATATATATACATATGTATATATATATACCCTCTCTTCTCTTGACTGAAAGAAGACAATACATAACTGAATGTACAGTCCCGATAAAGGTGAATAATGTAACTTATGAGAATAGGATAATTTACATATGTTCATGAATACAAACTTCTCTTTATGTCTCATTCTAAAACACATGTAGTTACTGGACTATGCCAAAATGAAAGAAAGGTTTAGTTTTAATATACCTTATCAAAATCTGTCTAATAACCACATTGAAATCATCTTGTCGCACCATAATCTATAACAACGATAATAATACTATCATTATGTTACAGAAGGTGAAACTATCAAACAATAAATGACAAGATTATTTTATAATAAAATGGGCACCATCTCCCCTATAATCTTTACATCCTCTCAATCCGACATAACACCAATCACTTTATACATAAAACGACAACCATAGTAGTGTCACACAACCTGCAAAATGTAACGACGAATGGACAACTCACCACTCCAACATTATGTGGTATTACTCCACACACTTTCTCCTCCAAAAATCTGTAAAACATTAGAAAAACAAACAATCCATTAAAAACACAAAACAACCCACGAAACAGTCCAGTACAAGTCAAACAACTTGAAGTTATGGCTTCCGATCACCGTCCCCTGAGTTCTTAAAATTATAGAACAAATTTCTATACTTTTCCAGTAGAAGAAATTGATGAAAGAGAGCAGTATACATAACTTATTTTGAAAATATCTTAGCTCCTATCTTGGTTCTTCAATCCTTAGTTTTCCCCCAACTAGAACTTGAAAATAAAAAAAATCATTTAGGGTTTTGTGTATAATTTTCGGGAGATGTTTGCAGGGGATTATGTTTGAATTTTTTGCTCTATAATGAGTATAATTTATGAAGAAAAATCGGCCCTTGAAGGGATCTTTGGATGACCAAAACTAGCCCCCTTTTGAACATATTTCGTCCTTTTATTTAAGCAAGTAAGTGACACACCTACTTGTCACCTATGCAGTCCGTGCAGTCTCGCAAAAATAAAAATATTTCTTTACTCTGATGTCGTATCAACAAACTGATTAATGCATTAGAAAATAGACTCGTAGATATTTAATTTGGTAGATGTATCAACCCATAATTCCAAGTATATTGGGAGAAAATCACATCTGACCTAATATTCAGCATATTTATGAATGTAACTTGTGATGACCTTTGCCAACTTTTGTTCTACAATTCGCTTGACTTTAAACATAACACACGACTATTATACATCTAGAATAACCTATAACATAACCTCCTCATAATGTTAAGAAACTTAGTCTCACCCCAAAGGTAGATGTTATAACTTCCCAACTTGTTGACTTTCAACTAAACTTATCTTCCTCGATTTGTTTAGCCTCTAAACCTTCCAACCCTCTTTGTACTTATTATTCATGATCTTAAATATTTGTAACCTCCAAGGTAACATGATTAACTTACATTAGATACTTTCAAATATGATCTAATTTCTATTCTTACATTAGTTGACTTGCAACATACTCCTACGCACGAAATATGGTGTATGACATTATTCACCCTTTTGAAACATTCGTCCTCGAATATGAATACATTAATAATGTCCTTTCCATCTAGGCAACTGTTCTGTGAATAAATCAAAATTCCAAGGCATTCCCCCCTTTAGGCCTCTTTCTCACACCATGACCCGTTGTCAGAATTTTTCCAATCTTGTAACGGTTGCTACCTTCTGTCATGCAACATGTACGACTATATCCTTGTAGGTGCGCCTTTGCGACTCTTCTATCCTTTTTCCTCCATAGTTTAACCAATCTCTAGGCCCCATTTTGTGAATATATACAATACTACGACAAGCTGTACCTCTAGGCATATGTAGGCATACTAAAATATTTTGCTCGATACTTATTCAAATTTACGATTAATGTTTTGTTTCATAGACTCGGTTATCTATCCTTATGTCTTTACTGCATCTAGATGGTAATAATATACCATAACACTTTAATTTTATTATTACCGAGGTGAGCTACCCAACACCAGGTTACTTTCTCGCTGCTTATCCTATATGTATAAATCTAAGTTCATTAATGCTTCCTCATTGTTGTTCAACTTAAGAATGATAGCCTAAACTCATCTCATACTTTGGAACTTTTATATATCTATTTTTTATTAACCTCAATGTTAATTTATAATCCTCCAATGATAACTTTAAATCTCTTACTTAACAAATTTTCACTAGGGATCACGTCTTGTTGGGGAACATCTGAAGTGATTAGCCTGATCCACCTAGGGGAGATACTATACTTCAATAATGATATCTTTTAGCATCCCAACGAGATTCATCTTATGGGGGTATTCTAATCCTGTGTAATTTATGAAATTCATTTTCTTTAAATCATTACTCAATCAAAGGACTAAACGTCATTCTATTATCATGTATCATAATTACACTCTCTTTTTATTACTAGGGAAGCATTCCATATTTTGTAAATGCCCCTAATATTAAACTTATCTGAGTTCATCTTAGATATACCGAGCTTTTTATAACATACTGAAACCATTAGCTCTCTTGTTTGATGGGCTTAATCCCAAGGCCTTACTTATTCTTCTCATCTTCTTTCTCACCTTTCCTTATCCTTACTCCTATCTACCTAAAATCTTGACTCTCTATCATACTTTATCTTGTAACCTACACATATCTATTTATACTACTCACAACCTTTCTTTAACTTGCCAGTACCATAGATCCGTGCCTTCCCAATTGCCTTTAAATATAAGCAATTACTTTTCCTGGTCATTCTCCCACTTGCTGCATGAATACATGGATTATATTTGTGCCCACAAATACTGGTTCCTGTAACTCATATAATTTCAAATATCACTTTTGAATTTTTTTTACTTCTCGTTCATTAGCCACGATAGATTCCACTTTCTTATGGAGTGCATATAATGTTGTAGTGAGACTGTCGTTCCAAGATAATTTCTTCTTCGGGTCACTATTCATAGGTTGAAGACTTCTTTCTTATCTCCTCTGCTAGTATTTTATTATAGTAATTAGGTGAGGCCCTCTGACTCTTGTAAAGTTATGAGTTTATAACCTCGTATACCCGAAGGAATTTTTGATCTTCTGACTCGCCTATAATTATCCTTAGTTACTTACCTTCGTTCCCTTGTGCTAGTACGATTGTATTTAAAACCAAAATTTTTATTGTTTCCCAAGTGGTACTCTCTTTATTTTAGGTAACACTTATATGGTACCTTTAAATACCCCATGTCCTATCTGAATATTTCTCAAGGATTACGAAGTCATATCTGCAAGACTGGATTCACTATGCTGGGGTTCACTACGTTTATCTTGCATAATCTGCTGATTTGTCTATATCCTCTTGGCTAGCCATAACTAGGCTCTTCCTGAATCAACTACTAACTACTCGCTGGTCCATTCTCATATCTATATTCCACGTGAACTCTCTTCGGTTATGTCCTTTGTCTTAACTTACCCCTCACATGAGCTCCTTATGTATCAAGTGTCCATTTACACTTATTTACCAATAACATCCTGGACGTGAACCCTTACTGCCTCTCCCTGGCATCGTACTTGCATAATGTTCTAGAGTCATAATATATCGGTATGATCTGAATAAATTGAATCTTAGTCCTTTCGCCTTTTTACTGCATCCTTCCTTTACTAGTCCATAGTTACCTAAACCACTTAACTCCAACTTAATACCATATCACACCATTTTCCCACTTTAGGGGAGTACTAACATTTAATGCTATGAAGATTTACATATAAATGGTTTACCTCTTCATCTTCGGTGGCTTTTCACATCTTCAATAACTCTTACTCTCCTTGCGGTAACTCTTATATACCAGGGATAACTGAATTTCTAACGCACGAGGGTTACACCTAGTGTAACTGGCACACTTAGTTCCTTAAGCATAACTTTGCAAACAGTGCTTGCTTTAGGGAAGCGTCTTCCTAGATTACCTTTAAAGGTTATTCCTGTTTTGTCCATTCTATTATTGTCGGAACGTGATCTATGAAACTCTCATGATGCCAACTACTATCAAATCCTTTGGTCTTAATTCATGTTCAGTTTATCTTGTTCACTAGCCCATACCGATTTTTGTTACTTCGAGGGTCTAACTTTTCCTTTTGGTAATCTCGTTGGAGTCACCAAATCATTTCTCAAAATGAGAATATGAACTTTTTGACTTATATTCTTTTATTTTCTCAAATGGCCTATCTCCCCTTGTCTTTTCATTCACTTGACTATAGACTTTATCATCCTGTCATATTTTGATTTTTTGTTATCACCCATTTATCACATCTTACTAACAATGCTTCAATGGCTCTCTTCTTATTCTCTTGCTAATATTTTTATCTATTACCTTATTTATAAAACCTCAACAAAACCTTCTTTCACTTTTAGCTCCCCTTGCACCATCTCACTGGCTCTTCGGGTCGCCTAATATTTTCTCTTTACTAGGGGCGGGAGTCATACTAAGTTAAATATTCATCCCTTATAGTATTACAGTGCCTATCTTCTGAACTTGCTGAACATTCTAGTATTCATATATGATTGTACTATTCCAGAGTGCACCACCTAGGTGTCTCATACGCAGAAATATTACCACGTTTTCAATATCCTTCGAAAATGTCAGCTAACACTAGCAATCCATCCACCATTTTTGGTTACTCTAACCCCAGTTGGATTCTGATATCACATCCTTCTCTTAAAGTATATCTCTTAGATCCCATAGGGCATAACTGAGATGGGTGTAACCAATTGTACATATCTCTATTAATGTTGAAAGTAACTCAGAATTCTTATATTTCTCTACCTGAATTTTAAATACTTATAATCTTTTCTAACAAGGTACCTCGTACTCTTCTTCACCTTGCTTCTTTTACTTGTTTAAACTTGCATCTACCTTCTAATACTCTTACTGATTTTTACCATATGGGTTGATTAGACATTCATGCCTTAGAGCTCCTTATCAATAAGCTTACATGACTTAGTACACACATGATCTACTGAAGACCTCACACTTACTCATCATAAGCACGATGCAAAATCGAGTGCCTCTAACTCAAGTATCCCACAACCACATTCAATCTCTTACCAACTATTTTCCTAGATGTAGGTATCATTGTATTATGAATAAAATAGAATTTAGGAGTTTGAGCTCTTACAACTGAGCTCTACCACACGATCTACAGTAAGAAGAAAGAGTGACAGTCCTAAATGCCATGTAGCCTCCTAATTATAAGTGTGGTGCATAACACACCAATAAACAAGACTATACTAGACATGACTTGTAGACTCCCTAGGACAGAACTGCTCTGATACCAAGTTTTTCATACCCCAAACCTGGGGAGGTGTGGCAGGCACCCGGTGCCATATTCGGCCCGTGCGTACCAATCTGTAACTGTGAACTCTGGAGGGGTAAACCTCAACTTAGGTTGATGAGGCCTACCTACAAACTGACAATACCAATCGAGTTCGATGAGACTATAATCTGAATCAACTCAAAAGAACGACCCTCTCATTTGAGGGGTAAGCATATCCAAAAGGTCATACACATAATTGTGTAGGCCGACGAGGCTGCTATGAATGTATCCAACCAGCAATACCAAACTTAACATATACACAGGTATGGAAAGTCCACAATATTGATATACAAAATAAACAAGACTCGTCTACAAGCTTCTAGAGATAATTGAAATGTATCATGGTCGGGACAGGGTCTCAACCTATCCATCAAACATGTATATGTAAAATGGAGTCCAAGGTCTAGACCTAGTAACTCTGAGGAATTGGAGCTTACCAGCCAAGTTGATGTTTACTTTGTCTATTAGGAAGGTCTATCCAACTATCTATTAGGACACACATACATGAAATGCAGCATCCCCAGCAAAAGGGACGTCGGTACAAAATAATGTACCGAGTATGTAAGGCAAGAGAATAAATAAAATCTTAAATTGAATTGAAAATAGAATAAATGAAAGTAACTCGAATTCAAAGATAATCTAAAGAAATGCTTCCCTACTGATACTGACTCAACTCTCTCAATATAGTAAGTAAAATTGTTTTCTAGCCCTAAAAGGCTCGGTATGTGTAACCGCTCAATCGTAGTAGGCTCGCTCATAGGATCTCGACCATACTTGGCTCTGTATATCAACCATTATTGGCTCTTCATAGGCACTCGTCTAGAGTAGACTCGGTATATAACTTACCATCTGATCTGAGGTTGCCCAATAGGGGCCTGCCCACCGATTATAGCTCAGTGGTGGTCAATATATATATATATATATATATATATATATATATATATATATATATATATATATATATATATATATATATATATATATATATATATATATATATATATATATATATATATATATACATACCCTCTATTCTCTTGACTGAAAGAAGACAATACATAACTGAATATGCAATCCCAATAAAGGATAATAGTGTAACTTATGAGACTAGGATAATGTACATAAATTTAGGAATACGAACTTCTCTTTATGTCTCGTTATAAAATTCATGTAGTTAGTGGATCATGCAAAAGTGAAGGAAAGGTTTAGCCTTAATGTACTTTATCACAAACTTTCCAATAACCATGTTGCAATTGACTCGTCGCACCATAATCTACAACAACGATACTAATACTATCATTAAGTTACGGAAGGTAGAACTATCGCACAAGATTGACATAATTATTTATAATAAAACGGGTAACATCTCCCCTATTACTTCATCCCAATTCGACATAACACCTGTAAAGACCCGTAAAATTTCAAGTCTAAAAACAATGCCCGAATGGGTTCCCATGTGGTTATAACTATATAAATTCTTAAAACGGACTCTTAAGGAGTAAAAAGTACCCCCAGGACTTAAAAGATAAAATTTCCAGAATTGCGCGGGTCTGCGGTCCACTATGCGATCACAGATCAGGTATGCGGACCGCATAGTGGTCGCATACCTGGGCAATTGCTTTCCATTTTGAGGACAGCTATGTGGCCCATAATGCGACCACATATTACGAATGCGGCCCACATAGTTGTCGCATTCTTGCACCTCTATTTTTGCGGAGGGAGTTATGCGACACACTATGCGATCACATAACAGGTATGCAGACCTCCTAGTGGTCGCATACCTGGGAAGTCTGCTTTCCTTTTTGGCCCATCTCAAGGCCATTTATGCGACAGTATGCGGACTGCATAATAGGAATGCGATCACATTGCTGACCGCATACCGGCTTCGAAGCTTCTAATTTCTAATTTTAAAACCCGACCCCAGTTTAATAAAATACCTCTCCCCTTCATTTTTAAAGACTATGTGAGTAAAATAGAGATAAGTGAGAGTGGGTTCTAGTGAGAGAAGTCCTCATCTTCCCCAAGTTGGTCCTCTACCTCTACTCAGGCCCGAAAATTATCGAGTAATCTTCATCTTCTTCACCATAAGAGGTAAGTCCTCACCCCATTTCCATTCAATTCTCAGGTTTTGGTTAAAAATGGAACACACATATATTGGTTCTTGAAGATGAGAGTTAAGACCTTGCATGCATGTGAATAATCTACCATAATCTAGCAAAGGGAAGTAAGCTAGGGCAATCTTTCACTAAAAAAGGGCTAGTTAATCTAAAGGATCACATAGTGTTTGATAAAATGCCCAAATGAGTTCATGATTTCTAATTCCAAGTCTAAACATGGCATCTTATAAATTAGATTTGAGGCGATAGAAGGTCTGGTGGATTGAGAATAGATATTAAAGGGGAATTTTCGACTCGAGGTATATATCGCTAACTTTAATCTTCGTAGAGTCACCTTGTTTGTGTCCGAGCTTTCGGTATGAGTTTCTGGATTATGCGTATGTAATAGATTGTTCTAATGTGTTGCGCCGTAATATTCTGTTCTCTGATTGTCCTAGTTAATTACCATGCCACCATGCTATATGAGATTGTGAAAAGGTGATTCTTTTTGCTTATTCTATCATGTGCAAAGCTCGTTAAATATTGAATACATCGGTATGAGAGGATGTGCTGCAAAACGAAAGAAATGATAACGAATCAAACTGTTGAATGTATCTAAGTGCTAAATTCTGTGTAGCAAGTAATGGAAAGGAAATGTGGATTTATCTAATTGAACTATATGTTGATGGTATGCCGTATATGACTCACTATTTGGTAAAGATTACTATGGCCTTGATTTCACCTGGTTATTTGGTTGTCACGAATGTGTATTCTTGATGATGAAAATCCTTGTGATTGAATTGATTGGTTGATGTTGCTATCAAATGTGATTATAAGGTGGGATCCGGTTGCATGCTGCAACAGCAGTTCTGCAAACTCTTCAGCAGCACCAGTTGTATGCAAAGTTTTCAAAATGTTAGTTTTGGCTTGAATCAGTCACCTTTTTGGGCCATGTTGTTTCCAGGAAAGTGATTCGGGTTGATCCCCAAAATATTGAAGCGGTACAGGATTGGTCTAGACCAACAACCCCGACAGAGATTCGCAGTTTCTTGTGTTTGGCTGGATATTATCGGAGGTTCGTGGAGGGATTATATACCCTCACCTCCCTATTAACTAAGCTGACGCAGAAAGAGGTTAAGTTTCAGTAGTACGATGCTTGTGAAAAGAGTTTTCAAGAATTGAAATCAAGATTGACATCGACGCTAGTGTTGACCTTGCCAGAAGGTTCAGAAGGGTTTGTGGTGTATTGTGATGCTTCAAGGGTTGGTTTGGGGTGTGTATTGATGCAATGTGGTAAGGTAATAGAATATGCTTCTAGGCAGCTCAAGAATCACGAGAAGAATTACCCGACATATGATTTGGAGCTCGTGGCGTTTGCATTTGCATTGAAGATCTGGCGGCATTATATTTATGGGGTCCATGTGGACGTGTTCACAGACCACAAGAGTCTTCAGTACTTATTCAAACAGAAGGATTTGAACTTAAGGCATCGGAGGTGGTTAGAATTGCTCAAGGATTATGATATGAATATTTTGTACCATCCAGGAAAGGCGAATGTGGTAGCCGATGCTCTTAGTCGGAAATCCATGGGTAGCTTGGCTTATTTGGAAGTAGGTCAGAGGCCTTTGGCTTGGGAGGTTTATCAGTTGTCCAGTCTGGGGGTATGTCTTTCGGCCTCAGATGAAGGGAATGTCGTGGTGCATAACGGAGCGGATTCTTTGCTTGTAGCGGAAGTCAAGGGAAAGAAATTTAGGGATCCAACTTTGGCACAATGGAGAGAAGCAATTCTGAACCATAAGACTACATCATTTTCACTCGGCAATGATGAAGGTGTTTTGTGGTGCCAAGGGAGGCTGTGTGTTCCGGATGCCGATGATCTTCGAGAGAGAGTTATGGCAGAGGCTCAAAATTGCAGGTATTCCGTACACCCATGTTCTACGAATATTTATCACGATCTAAAGGAGATTTATTGGTGGAATGGTATGAAGAGGGTATTGGCGGACTTTGTGGCTAGGTGTCCAAATTGTCAGCAAGTGAAGGCCGAGCATCAGAGGCCCGGTGGGTTGGCACAGCTTATGGGAATACCTACGTGGAAATGGGAAATGATCAATATGGACTTTGTGGTGGGGGTACCTCGCACTCCGCGTAGGTTCAACTCAGTTTGGGTAATAGTGGATCAACTCACAGAGTCGGCGCATTTCTTGCCAGTTAAGTCCAGCGATACTGTAGAACAGTACGCTCAGTTGTATATCAAGGAAATAGTCAGGCTCCATGGCACTCCATAATCTATTATCTCGGATCGAGGGGCCCAGTTCACAGCTAACTTTTTGAAGAAATTTCAGCAAGGTTTGGGTACGCAGGTAAATCTCAGCACATCTTTCCACCCGCAAACAGACGGTCAGGCAGAGCGGACCATTCAGACGCTTGAAGATATGTTACGGGCTTGTGTATTATATTTCAAGGGTAGCTGGGATGATCACTTGCCGCTTATAGAATTTTCTTATAATAACTGTTTCCATGCTAGTATTCAGATGGCCCCATTTGAGACATTTTACGGAATGAGGTGTGGTCTCCGATTGGATGGTTCGAGGTTAGTGAGGCAGAACTGCTAGGACCGTATCTTGTGCACCAAGATATGGAAAAAGTTAGAGTCATTCAGGAGAGGATGAAGACTGCTCAGAGTCATCAGAAATCCTATGCGGACGTTCGTCGAAGAGATTTGGAGTTTCAAGTATATGATTGGGTATTCTTGAAGGTGTATCCCATGAAAGGAGTGATGCGGTTTGGGAAGAAAGGGAAATTGAGCCCAAGGTATGTCAGGCCATATAGGATTGTTCAAAGGATAGGGCAAGTGGCGTATAGGCTGGAATTGCCCCCTGAGATGTCATTAGTGCACCCGGTGTTTCATGTGTCCATGCTGAAGAAGGTAGTTGGAGATCCATCTGTCATCGTGCCGGTTGAGACCATTGAAATTAATAAAAAGTTGTCATATGAAGAGGCTCTGGTTGCTATTCTTGATAGGCAAGTTCGTAGGTTGAGGAACGAAGAGGTCTCTTCGGTCAAAATATTATGGGGGAGTCAAGTCGAAGAAGCCATGTGGGAAGCGGAAAATGAAATGAAAGAGAAATATCCCCACTTGTTTGAATAAGTCCGGTAGTGGTTTTGAACGTTGTCATCTCCAAGCAATTACATTGGTGTCAAATTATGTGCAAGAACACTCCAGTCCCCTAATTACCCTACTATTGTGACTTCTCAAACTTTGTGCCATAAATGTATATGTTGTTGTGATTAGTTGGATCATGTGCAACTCCTTGAAATAGGTGAATTATGTGCAACTCATTGTAATAGCTGAATTATGTGCAACTCATTGTAATAGTTAAATTATGTGAAAATTTGTGGAGTTAACTGAACTATATGAGGCTTGTGGAAGTAATTGAATTATATGAAACTTGTTGAAATGACCGGATTATGTAAAAGTTGATAGAGTAACTTAAAATGTGTGGAATTGGTTAAAATGTGTTTCGGGGGCTCTCTGGTAGGTATATAGGCCTAATTACAAAGGAAACTCTAGCGAAATTTTCAGGAAATATTGGAGTTAGTAAAAATTTAGGGGTTGGCATGTTTTGTGTTCTCTTAACTAAGTGATTCCCCGATCCTCATTCGAGGATGAATGATTCTAAGTGGGGGAGGATGTAAAGACCCGTGAAATTACAAGTCTAAAAACAATGCCCGAATGGGTTCCCATGTGGTTATAACTATAAAAATTCTTAAAACGGACCCTTGAGGAGTAAAAAGTACCCCCCGGACTTAAAAGATAAAATTTTCCAGAATTGCGCGGTTCTGCGGTCCACTATGCGATCACAGATCAGGTATGCGGACCGCATAGTGGTCGCATACCTGGACAGTTGCTGTCCATTTTGAAGACAGCTATGCGGTCTATAATGCGATCGCATTTCACGAATGCGGGCTGCATAGTTATCGCATTCTTGCACCTTTATTTTTGCAAAGGGAGTTATGTGACGAACTATGCGATCGCATAACAGGTACCTGGGCAGTCTTCTTTCCTTTTTGGCCCATATGAAGGCTATTTATGCGACAGGTATGCCTCGGGGCTTCTAATTTCTAATTTTAAAATCCGACCCCCAGTTTAATAAACCCCTCCCCTTCATTTTTAAAGACTATCTGATCAAAATAGAGAGAAGTGAAAGTGTGTTCTATTGAGAGAAGTCCCCATCTTCCCCAAGTTGGTCCTCCATCTCTACTCAGGCCTGGAATTATTGAGTAATCTTCATCTTCTTCACCATAAGAGGTAAGTCCTCACCCCATTTCCATTCAATCCTCAGGTTTTGGTTAAAAATGGAACACACATAGGTTGGTTCTTGAAAATGAGAGTTAAGACCTTGCATGCATGTGAAAAATTTACCATAATCTAGCAAAGGGAAGAAAGATAGGGCATTCTTTCACTAAAACAGGGCTAGTTAATCTAAAGGATCACATAGTATTTGATAAAATGCCCAAATTAGTTCATGATTTCTAATTCTAAGTCTAAACATGGAATCTTGTAAATTAGATTGGAGGCGATAGAAGGTTATGTATGGCTAACTTTAATCTTTGTAGAGTCACCTTGTTGGTGTCCGAGCATTCGGTATGAGTTTCTAGCTTATGCATATGTGAATCGATCGTTCTAATGTGTTGAGGCGTAAGATTCTGTTCGCTGATTGTCCTAGTTGATTACCATGCCACCATGCTATATGAAATTGTGAAAAGGTGATTCTTTGTGCTTATTCTATCATGTGCAAATCTTGTTAAATGTTGAATACATCGGTATGAGAGGATGTGCTGCAAAACGAAAGAAATGATAACGAATCAAATTGTTGAATATATCTAAGTGCTAAATGCTGTGTAGCAAGTAATGTAAAGGAAATGTGGATTTATCTAATTGAACTATATGTTGATGGTATGCCGTATATGACTCATTGTTTGGTAAAGATTACTATGGACTTGATTTTACATGGTTATTTGGTTGTTACGAATGTATATTCTTGATGATGAAAATCCTTGTGATTGATTTGATTGGTTGATGTTGCTATCAAATGTGATTGTAAGGTGGGATCGTGTTGTATGCCGCAACAGAAGTAATAAGGGTGTAATGTGATTATAAGGTGGGATCGGGTTGCACGCCGCAACAGAAGTAATAAGGGTTTAATGTGATTGTAAGGTGGGATTGGGTTGCACGCCGCAACAGAATTGTACGGTAGGATCGGGTTGCACGCCGCAACAGAAGTAATAAAGGTGTAATGTGATTATAAGGTGGGATCGGGTTGCACACTGCAACAGAATAGTACGGTGGGATCGGGTTTCACGCATCAACAAAATTTTACAGTGGGATCACGTTGCACGCCGCAACAGAAGAAATAAGGGTGGAATATGATTGTAAGGTGGGATCGGGTTGCGCGCCGCAACAGGATAACGATTGAAATAAGAACCTGTGGAACTCTCATTTGTGTTTCATGTATCTCTGTGCAGTATGTGTTTTGTTTCTTTGACTGTCTCCTATCTGTGTATTGTTTGATTTTACTTAGAGTAAAGCTTGTTCATACATACTAGTACTATTCCATGGCACTAACATCCCTTTTGCCGGGGGCACTACATCTTTAATATGGATGTAGGTGGTTCTATAGCAGATAGCTTGGTCCACCGATAGTGGTCCCTTCCTTTCATCTCCTCAACAGTTGTGGTGAAGCCCACTTCCTTTCTAGGTCGTACATAGTCTATGCCATCTTCTTTTGCATATTTTGTTCTGTTAAAGTATAGCCGGGGCCTTGTTGCCGGCAAGTTTATATACTCTTCTCTGTATCTTTAGAGGCTCTGTAGATATTATGTGGGCTGTATATGTGTATTTGGGGTAGTTGTCGTACTCATTTGTAATCATGATCCCGTATCGGGAGTTTTGTATTTTGGAATGTATGACTTGGGAAGTTTAAACGTTGAAAATGTTAAAAGAGGAAGTTTGACTTATGTTGTAAACACATGCTTTGATTCTATTTTGTTGTTTCACTTATAAATGTACATTATGAACACAGGGAAATGTGTTGGGTAGGAATGGTAATCCATGTCCGCTTGACCAGGTTCATCCGGTTAGGCGCCGGTCTCGTCCCTGGGTTTTGGGGCGTGACAACACCAATCACCTCATACACAAAAAGGCAACCATAGAAGTGTCAAACAACCTGAAAATGTAACGACGAACGCCTAGCCCCACATTCTGCCATTATGTGGTGTAATGACAAACAATCCACTACATGTTGAACAACTCTAACTCACGGTTTCCGATCACTCTCCCGCGAGTTCTTACAATTATAGAACGAATTTCTATACTTTTCTAGAAGAAAACATGGGTGAAAGAGATCAGTATACTTACCTTATTTGGCGAATATCTCAGCTCCTATCTTGGTTCTTTAATCCTTAGGTTTTCCCCCAAGTAGAACTTGAAAAGAAGAGAAAATCATTTAGGGTTTTGTGTTGACTATTTGGGAGACGTTTTGCAGGTGCTTACCTCTGATTTTTTTCTCTATAATGATTGTAATATCTGAAGGATATCAGCCTTTAAAAGGTCTCTTTGGCCGGCCCAAACTAGCCCCTTTTTTGATCTATTTTATCCTTTCATTTAAGCATATAGGTGACACACCTACATGTCACCTATGCAGTCTTGCAAAAATTAGAATATCTCTTTACTCCTATGTCATATCGATGAACGGTTTAATGCATTAGAAATTGGACTCGTAGATCTTTAATTTTGTAGGTGTATCAACCTGTAAGTCCAAGTATATTAGGAGAAAAGTATAGCTATAATTGACTAAATATTCAGCACATTTATCGATGTAACTATTGATGTCCTTTGCATACTTTTATTCCACAACTCTCTTGACTTCAAACATATGACACGACTATCATTTAACTAAAATAAGTTATAACATAACTTACTCATAACATCAAGAACCTTAATATCACCCCAAAAGTAGATGTTATAACATTCCTAACTTGTAGACTTTCGACAAAACTTATCTTCGTCTATTTTTTTAGGTTTTAAATCTTCCAACCCTCTTGGTACTTGTTATTCATGATCATAGATATTTTTAACTTCCACAGTAACATGATTAACTTATTGTAGGTACTTTACAAGGTGATCTCACTTCTAAGCTTACATTAATTGACTTGTGACGTACTGTTACATACAAAAATATGGGGTGCAACAAGTAAACTACCCATGACGTGGTAAATGTTGTCTTCTCCGCGTCCTCTTTGTGCTTCAAAATTTTGTGATATCTATCAAAACAATTCACAAACAGTTGTGAATCGCGTTTTTCACAGTTCTCAACAAGGATGTAGATATTTGGCAGAAGAAAGTTGTCCTTGGGACCGACTCTGTTGAGATATCGGTAATCCAAACATATCATAATATTTGCGTCCTTCTTAGGTACTGGTACAATGTTTCCCAATGAGGTAGGGAAATTTGTGACCCTTACCACATTCGCCTCAATCTGCTTGGTAATTTTTTCTTTAATCCTCATACTCAAATAAGGCTTGAATTTCCTAGGGTTCTGCTTGAATGGTGGCTTGGTGGGATGGGTGGGCAGTCGATGCGAGACGACGTCGGTACTTAGTCCGGGCATATCATCATACAACTAGGCAAATATATCGATGATTTCTGGAGGATATCTACCAATTCTTCCTTCTGTTCTTTCTTCAGGTGGATACTAATTCGAGTCTCCTTTATGTCTTCTTCATTTCCCAGATTGGTCACCTTTATTTCCTCGAGGTTGGGCTTCTTCTAGCTATTTTTGGTCTGGATTATTTTGCTCGAGTGTTTCATTACATGTCATAATCGCGGAAGGAGTTTTTTTTATTAATTTGACCATTGAAAAAAAAAGTCGAGTATAAATAACAATAGAGAAAAGTTTGCAATGATTTTAAGGGAAATAATTCTTTTATTTCATTGAAGGAACGACTCAGCATGCAAAGAGGTGATGTAACAAAAAAAAGCACAGGCATGATTCGAGCCTCAATTGACCAAGGGATTTTCAAAAGCGTTACGACAATTTCACACTACTAAGACTATCGGCAAACCAGAGATGGATGGTCAATTTTGAATGTTCTCTCCTAGTTCGGAATTTAATGGTTGGTGTCTTGATATCAACTTTGCTGCAACATTTCTCAATTATTGACACTAACAACTTTTCGATCCCGTCGACGATATTTTCTTCTTGCGGTAAGCTCTTACCCCGATCAGGAACATACTATGGCATAAAAACATTCTCCCCAGGGTCACTATTTTAGATTCCTCTAGTTGTAGGTTGGTATCCCATCTAATCGGCTCCAAGCCCGGAACCTGGCATGTACCCATACTTCATCGTTTCTCGAATCACCATTCTTGACCCATATTGTGAATGCGTGCTTTGATCTCATTCATTCTTCTCCATTTTCATTATTTGCATGATTTTGAATGCATGAAAAGCAACCTTATCCAATCCTTCTATAAAAGGAACTGCATGTTCTAAATAGTGTGATCGACTTCATTCCCCATTTATCACTATTTCTTAACAATACCATTCAATACAGTAATAGAGAGTAGAAGGAAACTACCTCTGCCATATGTACGATTTACAAAGTTAGGTATCCATCACCTAGAATAATATCAGGAACTCAACATGTACGATTTAAAAATTTAGGTAGATCTCTCCGATAACATCCTTTTGTGACCCATAAAAAGTCACTACCCTCACGTGTCTCTCTTTACCTCTCTTAAGTGGATGTCTAATTCTCGCAGAGTGGAGAACACACAAATATTCACTTCAGATCCCCCGTCGACAAGTACCACAGATATAACTTTGCCCCTACACTCGACAATGATGTGTAGAGCCCTTTTGTGATCCATTCCTTCTAGAGGAAGGTTGTCTCTCCGAAAAGGAATTTTGTTTGCCTCCACCATCTTACGAAATGCTTCTACCACTGCCTCGCTGGTGGTATTTCCTAGCACGCTCACCCCACTTAGAACCTTCACCAGAGCATCTCTGTGACTGTCGGTACTAATCAACAAGTCCATAATTTATATATGGGCAATGGTGTTTCTCAATTGATCTTCTATGGAGTATTCCCTAACTGGCATCTTTCCCCCAAACTCTGCTACCTCTGCACTAGTTATGTTCCTTCTTTGGTTCTGTTCTCTGTTTGAATTTACTTAGCCCAGTTCCCCAAGAGCATAGCATCTCCCAAATCTAGTCATCCCATGATCGGCGATAATTTCTACAATTTTCTATTTCCTTTCGACTGATAAGTCCACAGGGATGACTTGTATTCTTGATTCCAATCTTCTCTGACGGCTAAGACGGGGCATTGTTGATATGTTTGAACCATTACTGGCGGATTTAATTATACAGTGATTAATGGGGCTGTCCAAGAGGTTGTTCTTGCTACATCAGCATTCCTAATGGTAACAATAGTCCCCTTTAAATCATAGTCCTCCTCCAAGGTGATCATGTTTGCTCCTTCGTTTCTGTGGTTTGGTTGTGGGTTATGATTTTCATTTGGTGGGGCTGGGGTGCATTAAATAGCTCCACTTTTGATCAGCATTTCAATTGTATTCTTCAAACCATAACAATCCTCAGTTTCATGTCCAGGAACACCTGAATGATAAGCACAAAATTTGCTTGCATCGAAATACTTGTTAGGTTGGTTCAGGATTCTTCCTTCAACTGGGAATATATATATGGATCTTCTCAACAACAATTGGATAAATACTTAGAAATTGGGGTGATGTTTGTGGGGTTTCATGCTTCGAAGTTTGGACGTGGTCTAGGAGAATAAGCGAGTCTATTTTGATGGGTAGAGATTTGAAAATGAGCATATGGTCGTGGTGGGTTTGGATGCATGTTTTCTCGGGGTGGATTATAGTGTGGTTGGGTATTATAATGTGGTTGGGTGTAGTAAACTAGGGTGCAAGTGGTTTTTTTTTGGAGGATTGATGTTTGCAGGATAAAGGTTGGCTTGACGAGGAGGACTTGGTCGATAATAGGGGAAAATTACCGTCACCTCTTTTTATTCATCTATCCACTGGCAATGGAACTAGACTGTATAGACTTGATAACAACCTATAGTGCAGCCCATTAACTATATCTTTCTAGACTTAATACCTTCTTCTAGGAAATCTCCCATTTTCACCAGCTGGGGGAACTTCTGACCTATCAGCCACATCATCTTCTTGAAATAGATTCCTTCTTGAGCACACATAAAATATTTGGTCAGCTTATTATCATCCAGCAGAGTTTATGCCCTGGATGCTTTTGATCTCCAATGACAAGCATACTCTTGAAATAACTCCGAACTCTTATTTTGTATGTTTACCAAAACGGATCTATCCGGGATGATTCAGCATTGAACCTGAACCAGTTCATAAAATCTTCAGCCATGTCTTGCCATTTTCCCCAGTTTCTGGGATCTTGTCTAGTGTAACAACTGAGTGCTTCCCCATTGACACTTCTTATGAATAGTTTGGTCCTCAACTTCTCACTCCTTCCCACTCCTACTAACTTGTCACACTATGCTTTCAAATGAGCGTGGGGAACGCCCATTCCTTCAAAGATATCAAACTTTGGAAGCTTGTACCTTACCAGCATATCAACATCTGAATGTATTCATAGGTCTTATTAATCTAAGATCTCACTCCCTCGAGCAACTTGTGTGTTCTTCATTTGTTTCAATAGTACCCGTAGTTGTCAGACAGACTCATCATCTTTCGATTTGGCTTCTCTTTCCATTTTATCATACTAGTCGATTTCATAAGGCATCTTGACTGTGACAGGTGCAGTGAAAGTCGGCTCTAATATAATTTATACAAGTGGAACATATCGCTCATGAGTGGCGGTGTGTGCTTCAAGTATATACTGTGTATGGATATTTGTGAAAGTGACATTGTCACTAGGAGGGATTTGGACCAAATTTGTAGTGGTTGGTGTATTTTATGGGGCTTTAACGTACTTGGGAACATAAGGTGTGTGTATGGGAGGATTTGGTGGGTTTGCAGGAGTAACTAGAGGCATGACTTGGTTATGGTGGGATTTGCAATGGAAGTAGTTGGGATATTGGTAGGTTTTCGGGTTGATGAAGGAATGTGGTCATGGGTTGAATCTAGTGATGGAAAATGGGGTGGTTGTAAAAGCATCGTAAGTGCCAGTTATGCCAACTCCCTAGTCTTTTGTACCTACTCCCTTATGACTACATCTCTTGTTCCATCCGAGAAACGTGTTCATCATTTTGAGTTTCATACCTTCACCTTGATCCCCCCGGTTGTTAGTTACTACCGGGGTATTTCTTGTCAGGTTATATATAGCAATCATTTTCCCTTTTGACCATAGGTTATATGGTGGCTCGGCCAGTTTAGAAATCAACACAAATCAACCTCTATTTTGTGTGTGTGTGTGTGTGGGGGGGGGGGGGTAAATAAATAAAGCGATAAGGCAAGAGAACAAAATAAAAGAAAAAGTTAGTTCAAGGATTGCACATATATAATCACATGGAGAAGTTAGTTCACATATTTAAACAAGCGTGTTCCTAAATTATTCAAGAACCTCTCTTTTCTGGAGGTGGGCCTATATGGCAAGTGTTTGACAAATTTGGATCCGGGGAAAATTCAGCTTTCATCGATGGAAAATTACTGGCTACATGTGGGTTACAAAGACTTCATTACTGATACAAAAAATAAGGGGTAATTGCCAACTACTACAATGTGGTCTTTCCATGGTTCACAGTGATTTCAAGGGCTTATAGAGTTGCCCTCAGAGAATTTAAAGATTACAGAATTGAAATCAACCAACAATTTCAATAATCATCCTTGGAATCTCCTCATAAGCTCTCCTCCTCTAGGTCTTCTTTAGGTTCTACCTCTAACTCTCTCCCGGCATCATCAAGATTATACTCTGAATCCTCTTATAGATTCTCCTCTAGTTCTTCTTCGGACTCAATCTATATATACTTCACTTTCTGGTTGTCATCATCAAGTGGAGACAACATATGTGTATACAGCTAAAATCGGGGAGCCCGATTTTACGGTCATTACGACGCTTAGAAGGCTAAAAGGCTCGAGTTTTGGCATCGAGGGATCATGTCGAAGGTCCTCAACCTCGGGGCAGTGCAAATCGAAGACCAACATAGAAAGTCGGGAAACCCCAAAAGGCACGTGGTTAAAGCTGACAAGGCACGTGATTAAAGTTGACAAAGTACACAAAATAGTACAAGCATGTACCGTGGCATTAAATGGTTGTACCAGCCATCTCTCTTTGCATTAATTACACATGTACTATGTTGGGATTCCCCCTCATATATAAAGGGGACCCTTGTCACTTTGTAAGAACATGAGATTCAATACAAGAACAAGAACGTTCTCTACTCTCTAACTAAAACATTCTCTACAATTGTTCTATTGATTTATTACCTTTCATTTATTGTGTTAATTACTTGTTCTTCATTAATTATTTGTTATTAATCACAAATAGGCCATCTATTAGGCCTTCAATACTGTTATATCACCCTCGACAGCCCTTTATCAGGCTCCTAAGCTCGACCTCGAGGCCCATCCCAACCGACCTCGAGACCAGGCTCTCCACTGCTCGGTTTGCATAATCTTGCTACCCTTCGCTCTTATTTTGTTTTCCCACTACTCACTTAGAATCTACTGCCTAAACAACTGGTATTAAAATAGATCACATATTTTTAGAACCACATAATAAAATATAATTGTAATTACCATTTTCGCGGTAAATAGTTTGGCACCCACCGTGGGGCTAAAAATAATAGTGATTGTTTTAGTGCTGGTTTTCTAAAAAATACAAGTTATTCTTTACATTTTTTCTTGCCCAAGAATCTTCAATTTCAGGTCAGAAAATCTCTAACTCAGTAAACGCACATGAAAAAAACAATCATGAGGATCACGGAGAGAATGACGCAGCTACTTTAGGTGTCGGTATGCCACCACAAAACCCTGAAGGGGCACCAGTGCAAACTCTTGTCGCTGAAGGCTCACGCAATGATCAACATGTCAATGTGAGCTCTCATACAGACGGATGTGTGCGTAAAGGAGACCAGCGTGAAGCACAGAGAACCCATGCTCAAAGGGAAAGGGAAGTTAGCCTTCATGTCATTTTTGAAATGTTGCAGGCACAACAGGTGGCTATTGCTCAGCTACAAAGCCATCAGAGAACCCCAAGCACAACACCACTATAAACGGCTCCTCAAGTCGAACAAGAACCAGGAAGGTTGAGAAATAATGGGTCAGTAGCGGACCTCACCATTATGAAGATGTTCGAAGACCTCGAAAAGGGGATTGAATCGGTTGAAAAGAAGATAGAAGCTAACGACAAAAAAATGGAGACCTATAACTCGAGGGTCGATCAGATCCCGGGTGCACCCCTGATTCTGTAAGGTGTAGATTCAAAAAGGTTTGTGCAAAAGCCAGTCCCATCAATTGCGGCTCCGATGCTCATTGTGCAGAAATTCAGAATGTCCGATCTCCCAAAGTACAACGGGACCTTGGATCCCAACGAGCACATTATAGCCAACACTTGTACCATAAAAGGGAACGACCTGAGAGATGACGAGATTGAGTCCGTCCTATTAAAAAAGTTTGGAGAAACACTATCCAAAGGTGCCATGATGTGGTATCATAACGTGCCCCCAAATTTGATAGACTCATTTGCCATGATGGCGGACTCCTTTGTGAAGGCACACGCTTGTGCCATCAAGGTCGCTACGAGGAAATCTTATGTCTTCAAAATCAAGCAAAGGGAGAATGAGATGTTAAGGGAGTTCGTATCACACATTCAATTGGAACGAATGGAATTGCCACCAATCTCCGATGATTGGGCGGTACAACCCTTCACTCAGGGCTTGAATGAACGAAGCTCGATAGCATCGAAGAAGTTGAAGTAGAATTTAATCGAGTACCCCACCGTAGTTTGGGCGAATGTGCACAACAGGTATCAATCAAAATCAGGGTCGAGGACGACCAACTGGAAGCCCCCTCGGGCTTCGTGTATCCTAGCAGAGTCTTAGAAAAGGAATCGAGGCTTCTAGAGAGAGATCCAAGGCCAAACAAAGAAAGGCATCAACATTATGTAGAAAATTGGAGAAATATCCCGAGGCGTAACATACCTCGAAGCGATCAAAGGATGGACCGGGGACAGAATCCTCGAGGTCTCGTAAGCAAAGAAGGGTTCTACAGGCACACAAGGCCGGTAGAGGTACCCCGACTATATGAGTACAACTTCAACATCGATGTTTCAGACATCGTCTCGTCCATAAGTAAAATCAGGTATACCAGGTGGCCAAGACCCGTGTTATCAGATCCTTCTCAGAGGAACCCCAACTTGATATGTGAATATCATGATACCCATGGTCATAGGACTGAGGATTGCGGACAGCTTCGAGAAGAGGTGGCCCGACTAATTAGCAAAGGCACCTTCGAGAGTTCCTCAGGGACCGAGCTAAAAAACAATTTCGGGAAAGAGAGGCAAACAAGAAAAATGAAACTGAAGAACCAAGAAACGTCGTCCACATGATTATTGGTGGAGTCGACGTCCCTCAGGAACCCATTTTTAAGCAAACAAAGGTATCCATCACCAGTGAAAAATGAACTCGGAGCTACATATCCGAAGACGCCTTTTCATTCAGCGAAGAAGACATCGAGACCTTTTCTCAACCTCATAATGATGCACTGGTAATTTTTTTTCTTTTGAATAAATTTCAAATTAATCGTGTTCTCGTGGATCCAGGTAGCTTGGCCAACATAATTCGGTCAAGGGTGGTAGCGCAACTCGGGTTGCTCGACCAGATCATGCCCGCCTCTCGAGTTCTCAACGGATTTAACATGGAAAGCAAGACAACAAAAAGGGAAATCATCCTCCCAGTCAACGTGGCCGGTACAATTCAAGATACCAAGTTTTATGTCATTGAAGGTGACATGAGATACAATGCATTGCTTAGAAGGCCATGAATTCACAATATGGGGTGGTGCTGTCAACCCTTCATCAATGAAGAAGTTTCCTACGAAGGATGGAGTAAAAATAGTATACGGAGAGCAGCACTCAGCAAAATAAATGTCCACAGTACACGATGTGGCACTGACACCTTCTACATTGAATGAGCAAAAAAACAAGCAAACATCCGAGTAAAAATCACAAACTACATCCTCGTAGGAACGAATAAAGGAGCATGCCGCATCCCCGGAACGGATAACCAAAGCATATCAAGGCTTGAACTCCGCCACAACTAAGGTACAATCCTCTCACTCTTTCCTTCACAGTATACACTAACCTATGTGCAGGTATTCGATCGGAAGGAATCGAAGCACCCTCCAGCTCGAAGGCCTTATAAAGAATGCGTTGCACTCTTTTTCCCTCACGTCGGATTTTATCCCAAATGGGTTTTACCGATGAGGTTTTTAACGAGGAAACATCCATATGCTACCTAAGGAGAACTCACCAAGTATTCAAGGATTCTCTTCTATCAACCTCAAATATTGAGGGGCATCCTCCCGGGAGATCACTGAAATATGCCAAAGAGGGTCTCGACAGGAGAACAATGTACATGACCAAACGGTCGAATGAACCATGTCCACATAGAATAACCAAACCCTCGATGGTGAAACATGTATACTTGTACCAACTAATCAGAGAAGAATATTTTACCATCAAAACACTTCGCACGTCAAAGAAGTTTGCTATTTTCACAAGAAACGGCCCCAGAGCTAAAAATTTATGGACCACTCGAGAACTGTCCTCGACAGTCACTCCATCGAATCGCCAAAAAATCGAAGCCATAAGACCTCAGGCTGGAAACTTCGAACTCATAAAGCCCTCCACGAAGGCAATATCAATGACATAAGTCCTCCACGAGGCAATAACTACTCTGACTCGGGGACTGTCCTCGACTGTCGACTCATCAAGCTATCTAACTCGAAGCCGTAAGACCTCAGGCTCGACAACTTCAAACTCATAAAGCCCTCCATGAGGCAATATCAATGACATAATCCCTCCATGAGGAAAACTCAACTCTGACTCAAGGTATGACCTCGACAGTCGACTCATAGCCATAAGACATCAAGGCTGGCAACTTCAAACTCCTAATCCCTCCATGAGGCAACATCAAAACTGTAATACCTCAAGCAAGGCATGTACAAATCTATAATACCTTAAAAAGGCATAATCCCTATATCAAAGTCAAGGCTATATATCAAACTTCTAAGACCCCTAAAAGGCATACCTTCGATATAGACGCCGTGGCTATCTCACTCGGGGACTAAAAGGCTACGACCAAATACAATGACCACCGTCAAAAGGCTCCATCCAAACTAACGCAACTCGTAGACGTCTGACTATTGCCGTAAAATCACCTGCCTCCAATCACTTCAAAAAACTTTGAAAAGAACCGGTTAAAGATCATACCAACCTAAAGCATAAGAGCCCAAGTCGCCAGCTACATCAAAGGTCATACCGACTCAAAGCGTAAGAACCGAAGTCACCAGCTAGTCGTACCGACCTAACACGTAATAGCCCAAGTCGCCAGCTACAGGTCGTACCGACCCAAAGTGCCTCAGGGCCGATATGAAAACCTGAGGGTCATTGAGCTCTGGTCGAAACCCGATTCGGAGACTAAGCCCAAAATGGTTAACTAAAGTGCCTCAGGGCCAAATGCGTAAGAGTCCAAGTCGCCAGCTACACCGAAGGTCGTATCAACCTTACGCGTAAGAGCCCAAGTCGCCAGCTACAGGTCGTACCGACCCAAAGCGCCTCAGGGTCTATGTGAAAACCTGAGGGCCCTTGAGTTCGAGTCGAAACCCGACTCGGAGACTAAGCCCGAAATAGTTGACTAAAGCACCTTAGGGCCAAATGGATTAGAGCCCAAGTCGCCAGCTACACTGAAGCTCGTACCAACCTAATGCGTAAGAGCCCAAGTCGCCAGTTACAGGTCGTACCGACTCAAAGAGCCTCAGAGCCGATTTGAAAATCTGAGGGCCGTTGACCTCGAATCGAAACCCGACTCGGAGACTAAGCCCGAAATGGTTAACTAAAGCGCCTCAGGGCCAAATGTGTAAGAGCCTAACTCACCAGCTACACCAAAGGTCGTACCGACCTAACGCGTAAGAGCCCTGTTGATACCCAATTTTTCCTCAAATTATTTTTTAAATTTGGATATATACCTTCAAAATCAGGTTTCCATAACAGTTCGTATTTTTCTATAATTTTCTCATATTTTTACAAATTTATTTCCAATTTATCCAGTATTTTTATCTCTAATAATTAATTATAAATTGCATTACAAATGATTCAAAAGGCATCTCTTGACTTAATACATTATTTTTGGCCTTGGTAAGATCAAATTATTTCACAATTAGCCAGTTGGCTATAATTGCAATAACTTTGCAATTATAGTCTAATCATATGTTTATGCTATTTTGGCCCAATAATTAGTCATTTTATATTTTAAATACTAATTAGTCATGTAATTTTAATTTTATTAAGCATCAATTTTATTTTTATAATTATCAGCTATTTTTATAAATTATTTATCTATTTTTATGGGGTATTTGACAAATAGCCATTTTTTCATTTCAATTCTAACCTATTAAAACAAGCCCAAACCCTAATTAAAATGACCCAAACCCAAACCTCCACCTAACCCGACCCAGGTCCTCTTAAATCCTGGTCGTTGATCATTTTGATCACCTGCTCAGATTACCCCTTTCCTTAATTAATCCTAAATGACTTACCTCAAACCCTCATTCCCCCTCTCATTCTATCGTTACACGCCCCCATCCTCTCCTTTTATCTCTCTCAACTCTCTCATCTCTTCGACTCCCTCTGCTAAACCTAGCCCCTTCTCCGGTCGTTGCTTTGCCGATAACCATGGTGGTCTCACTACCACCCCCAGCCTATGGCTCTCCTTCTACATTGGATTGATGTTGTCCTGAGGTTTTCTAGGGAACCATAGGTGGTTCAANATTATTTCGAGCTATTTTTGGTGTTTTCAAAAGGTTTTTCGATTTTTCATGAAGTGACTCTTCACCTTCTAACTAGGGTTATCAAACCTCTTTTCAAAAATGATTTCCGTTCATATTTTAAGTATTATCCTATGATTTTTATTATGTTTAAGCTTTATTCGAGCCTTTCCCCTTTGCGTCTGAGTTATTTCATTAAAAACCCTAAAGAGCTTTCACCTATGGATCTGAGTTTGTTTACAATGATGTGTTCATTTGTTCTATTGTGTTCACTCTGTTCTCTTGATTA
>ML321050.1:0-19691 GCA_005239505.1 Nicotiana paniculata | reverse complement strand
AAACGTCAAAAATACGCTCAAGAGTCGAAAAGGAGTGACCCGGGCTATAGCCGGGCGTTTGAGATGTAAAGCCTGGTCATACCAGGCTATAGCTGGGCGTTTGGGCTATAAAGCTTGGCATGACCAGGCGTTTGTGGGGCGTTAGAGCCCTAATGCCAGGCCTAGCCAGGCTTTATCCCGGCGTTTGGGCCATAAAGCCTGGTCCCTGGTCCGGTTAAATCCGAGTTTTGAAGGTTTTAAGTGTTTCCCGGTTTGAATAGAACTCTCCTACACGTTTATGGTTTGTCCCAAACATATAAATAGACCAAAAGCACAACTTTGAAGCCAGGATGCCATTTTTGGAGATAAGATACACACGGGATAATTAGGAAGCAAAGGATTATCAATTTTCTTCATCTTATTCTAGTATTTTCAATTTATGCAACACTTATGCAATTGTTTGATTCTAGCATGAGCGGATAAACACCCATTGTTCTGGGGTTGTGGTTTAGCCATGAATATTGTTGTTCGACATTAATTTAAGCTTGATTATAGTTCACTTAATATATGATTGTTTCTTCAATTCTACGTTTAATTGCTTAATTGTCTGGCCAACAGTTAGGTTCTATATACTATCTATGTTATGCTTGGGAAAGCCGTATATAGATTAGAGAAGAATTGAACAGAGCGCGATCTTAACCCTTCAGGGGAGCGGATTTGTGGTTAGGATAGGAATATACCTAGTCACCGTGCTTAATTAAAAGTCGTAATCTTAGTGCGTTCTAATAGATTAGTTTCATAGGAATATAGGCGTTAAACTATTGAGAATAGGTGAGTAGTGCTTCGGGCGAAGGCTATGAGAGAAATTATCGATTAATTAGCAACCATGAGTGAATTATATGAAAGGGAGAGTTAATTAAAGTGCAATATGAGTGGTGAATTGATCACAACCCTGGAATATTTGTCTCTACTAAATACACACAACAATACTCTCGTTACTTGATAATTAGTTCTTTCATAGAATCGTAGTATAAAATAGTTACATTCCTGGATTTTATTTTTGCTTGATTAAATAACAATTATAGTGAATTAGTGAGTAGTTTACACAAGTCTCTGTGGGTTCGACATTCGATTTAACATTATATTACTTGCTACGACCACGTATACTTGCGTGTGCGTTTGGGAGCAACAATGCTACAATGAAAGACTAGCTGAGAAAAATAAGGAAGAAGGCTTTAACAGAAGCATAGTGGCCTAAAGAAGAAATGATCTTGTAACAACAATCTCACTACGATATTGTATGCACTCCATAACAAAGTGCACCGGTCATGAATAAGGAACGAGAAGTAAAATCAAAAGCAATATTCGAGATCATATGAGTTGCACGAAATTCCAATAGGTTTGGGCACTAAGATAATCCAAGTATTCATGCAACAAGTGGAAGAACGACCAAGAGAAGTAATTGCTTACTTTTAGAGAAAGCTAAGAAGGCACGAAAAGAATTATTCGATCTACGACCCGGAGTTATATATGTTATGACTGCACTCAAGATTTTGGAGTACTACCCATACAACATATATGTTGACATTCATAAAGTTATGGGAGACTTCGGTATATGTTAAAAGAAAGAATTGGGTCCACGTTACAGACAATGGCCTGAATTGTTAGAAGGTTATATCATGGATGTTCAATAGCATCTATGAACAGCTAAAGTAATAACTAATACCCTGAACCACATATCAGAAGATAGCTTAAGCCTACATAAAGGCTGAGAGAGAAGAGGAATCTAAAGAGTTAATCAGCTAAGTAAATCAGGAGTTTGATTACAAGACCAAGATAATTATAGAAATGGTGATTGAGAATATTGCAGAATCACCCTTAATATCATAGGTACACGAGAGATAGTACAACAACGATATTCCATAATGGCTCTATGATAAAGTCAGTTAGAAGAGCACCAGTCTCATAATAAGTCAGTATGAAGCTCTCATCGGATTATGTATGCACTAGAGGTGCAAGTACTACAGTAGAGCTTCAAGTCGTGGATGTGAATCTTGCCTATGTGAAAGGGAGGTTATAGAAGAGACCGAGATACGATGCGAGATTTAATGGTAAGTAAGTTAAAAGTGAAGAAGGTACGAGATACTCAAGTGCAGAAGGTTATGTATAGTCCATACTTCACGTAAAGTGCTAGAAGCACTGTGATTCAGTATCCAAAAATGATATTGGTGTCGCCACTAGCACATCTTCCACCCTATGGTTTCCAAGTACCGATAGGTCTAGTTAAGATAGTAAAGAAGAGTTAGAGACAGCGTGGTGTCTTGCTTGAGATTCCAGAATAATATAAGGAAATCTACGGTGCTAGTAAGTTAAAGGAAGGTTGCGAGTAGTATAAATAGATATGTGTAGGTCGTAAGCTAAAGTATGGTAGAGCAAAAAGGTTTTAGGTATAAATGAGTAAGGACAAGAAAAGATGAATGAGAAGGTGATGAGAATAAGTAAGGCCTTATGATTAAACCCATCAAAACAAGAGAGTTGATGATTCCCATAAGTTATAGAAAGCCCTGTATAACCTGAATAAACTCAGAGGAGTTTAAGACTAGGAGCATTTGGAAATGACATAATGTTGCCATGGTAGTATAATAAGGGTGTAATTATGGTAAATGATAAGTGGATGACATTTAGGCCTTCGATTCAATAATGATTTAGAGAAAAAGAGATTTCATGAATTGCACATGATTAGAATACCCCCATAAGATGAACTACGTTGGGATGCTATGAAATACGATTAATGAAGTATTGTATCATCCCTAGGTGGATCAGGCAAATAACTTTAGATGTTACCTGATGAGACGTGAGCCCTAAGGACAATGTATTATGTAAGCTCTGAAATGAGACCCTCTTTGAAAGTAAATGAAGTAAGTTAATCATGTTAACTCTAAGGTTAAAAATATTTTAAGATCATGGATAACAAGTACCAAGAAGTTTTAAAGGCTTATAAGCTAAACACAATGAAGAAAATAAGTTTCGTCGAAAATCGACAAATTGGGAATGTTATAACATGTACTTTTGGGGCGAGACTAGGGTGCTCAAAATGATAAGGAGGTTATTTTATGAGTTATTTTTGTCTTACGCTAGTCGTGTGTTATGTTTTGAAGTCAATAGAGTTGTGGAACAAAAGTTGGCAAAGATCATCACAAGTTACATTCATAAATATGCTGAAAATTAGGTCAAATGTAGCTGAGCATTTCTCCCAATGTACTCGGAATTACGGGATGATTCACATATCAAATTGACTATGTATGAGTCTAGTTTCTAATGCATTAAAACGTTTGTCGATACTACATTGGAGTAGAGATATTTTCATATTTTTTCGAGATTGTGCAGACTGGTAGGTGACAAGTAGGTGCATCACCTACTTGCCAAAAGGAGAGGCCTCAATTAAAAGCTCCTAAAGTCGGCCAAGAGGGGAAATTTAAAGGATTATAAACTCATTTAATTCACTCTTATTTCAAACCATGAAAACCAGATTTAAGCCCTGTAACTCCTCCCTAAAAATCCCACATAAACCCTAGGATGTTACGATATGATTCTAGTGCCGAAAACCCCGGACAACTTGCTAGTTCCTCTTTCTCCTTCTTGTAGCTGCATTGGGGAACTAATTTTTGATGAAGAAGGACTAGAGTTCGTGGGTTCTACTCAGTCCAATGTAAGGCTATGGTTCTCCTTCCATTATCTATGCTTGTACGAGTTGTAACTTGATCGTAAAGACTAGACCTAGCGAGTTTTGTAAGAGTGGTATGTTGTTTGTTGTTGCATCATTGTTGGTTGGTTGTGAACTTATTTTTAAGTTGAATTCATGACTGGTGAAAGAATAAGATTCTTAGTTGTATACTGTTTGTTTTTTTGCTTAATTTGAAAGAAAAGACAAGTCGAAACGTGTTTTAGTAAATTGAAAAATCAGTTTTGAGTTGCAGAACTTATGGGACTGTTTAATGGGTTGTTTAGTGTTGCTGTTGATTTGTCTATTTTGCTACTTTTTCTATGGAGTTTGGGAGGAGGAAGGGTATGGAGAAACACCACATAATGGCAGGGTGGTTGGTTGGTCATTCGTCGTTACATTTTTGGGTTGTTTGATACTACTAGGGTTGTCGTTTTGTGTATGAAGGGATCAAGGTGTGTGGGCTATTTTGTGGTATTTTGTGATGGATATAAGGTTGAAAAATTATGTATACATATTTTTATTGTTGTGTTATTGTTTTTGGTGGTGCTATGTCGAATTGGGCGGAAGTAAAGATTATTGGGGAGATGCTGCCCGTTTTATTATAAAACAAGCTTGTCTTCATTGTGTGGTAGTGGTACCTTCCATAACTTGACGACAATATTGTTATCGTTGTTATAGATTAAGGTGAAATGAGACGAGTTTAATAGGGTTATTGGACAGATGGTTATAAGGTATGTTAAGGCCAAACCGTTCCTTCATTTTTGCATGATCCAGTAACTACATGTGTTTGATAACGAGACATAAAGAGAAGTTCATTTTCCTGAATTTATGTACTTTCCTAGTCTCATAAGTTATAGAATTATACCTTATCGGTACTTCATATTCAATTTAGTTTTTTCTTCTTTCAGCCAAGAGAGAAGAGAGTCTATATATATACACACTATTACAGTATTTTCACCACCACCGAGCTATAATCAGTGGGCAGGCCCCTATTGGGCAACCTATGATCAGATGGTAAGTTATATACCGTGCCTACTGTGGCCGAGCACCTATGAGTGATCCTAGAATGGCCGAGATACAAAGCCTAGTATGGACGAGCGCCTATGAGCGAGCCTACTACGGCAGAGCAGTTACACATACCGAGTCTTATAGGGTAGGACAACTATTTTACTTACTATATTGAGAGAGATGAGTCAGTATCAGCAGGTAAGAATATCTTCAATTATATTTGACTCCCATGTACTTTCAGTTATCATATTATCAGTTCAGTTTCAGCTTTCAGTTATTTTGTTGCCTTATATACTCGGTAATTTCGTACTGATGTTCCTTTTGCTGGGGACGCTGCATTTCATGTCTGCGGGTTCTGATAGACAGCTGGATAGACCTTCCAGTAGACAAAGTTAAACACCAGCTTGGTTGGTAAGCTCGACTTCCTCGGAGTTACCAGGTCTATACCTTGGAGTCCATTTTATAGATACAGGTTTGATGGGTAGGTCGAGGCCCTGTCCCGACCATGATACAGTTCAGTTATCTGTAGAGACTTGTAGACGAGTCATGTACATATTTTATATCAATATTGTGGCTTCACCAGCCCTATGTAGATGTTTAGTTTTGTATTGCTGGTTGTAGATGTTATTTTTAGATGATTCCGAATATGGTCTCATTGTCCCAAGTTGAGGGTTACTGTAAAGACCTGTAAAATTTCATGGCTAAAAATAATGCTCAAATAGGTCCCCGTGTTGTTATAACTGTAGAAATTCTTAAAACGGACCCTTTTTGAGTAAAAATACCCCAGGACTTAAAAGATAAAATTTACCAGATTTGCGCAGGTCTCCGGTCCATTATGCGATCACAGATCAGGTATGCGGAGCGCATAGTGGTCGTATACCTGGACAGCTTGTTGTCCATTTTGAGGACATCTATGCGACCTAGAATGCGATCGTATTCACGAATGCGGGTTGCATAGTTATCGCATTCTTTCACCTTGACTTTTGCGAAGGGAGTTATGTGACGCACTATGCGATCGCATAACAGGTATGCGGACCGCGTAGTGGTCGCATACCTGTGCAGTCTACTTTTCCTTTTTGGCCCACTTGAGGGCCAATTATGCGACAGGAATGCAGACCGCATAGCAAGAATGCGATCGCATTCCTGACCGCATTTCTGCTTTGGGACTGTTAAATTTATAATTTCATACCCGACCCCCAGTTCATTAAAACACCTCCCCCTTTCATTTTAAACTCATTTTCTAATAAATTAGAGAGAAGAGAGAGTGGATTCTAGAGAGAGTTCCAACTTCATCAAATTTGTTCCTCCATCACTACTCAGGCCTGGAATTGATCAAGTAGAACACTATTTTCTTCACTGCAAGAGGTAAGCTTCCACCCCATCAACCTTAATTTTCAGATTTTTGTTAAAATGAAACATGGTTAGGTAAGTTCATGAAGATGAGGGTAGGAGTCTTGCATGCATGTAACCAACTAGTCATAATCTAGTAAAAGGAAATGGGTTAGAGTAATCTTTCACTAAAAAGAGGCCGTTTAATCTAAAAGAACACTTAGTGTTTGATAGGATGATCAAGTGAGTTCAAGACATGATCATTGTTTCTAATTCTAAGTTAAATTATGCCACATTGTGAACTATATTGAAGATGCTAGAAGGTCTGGTGAATTGTGGTAGAAATTAAAGAAAAATCCCAAATCAAGGTATGTATGGATAAATTTAATCTTTGTAGAGTTACCTTGTTGGTGTCCGAGTACACGGTATGGAATTCTTGCTTGAGTATATGTGAATTGTTTGTCCTGCTGTGTCGAGTTGTATGAATTCATTCTCTGATTTTCTTAAGTCAATTACCATGCTAATTGAGATTATGAAGGGTGACTCTTCGTGCTTATCCTACCATGTGTGAAGCTCGTTAGGTGTTGAATATATCGGTATGAGAGGATGTGCTGCAAAACGAAAGAAACGATAATGAAATAAAGTGTTGAATGTATCTAAGTGCTAAATGTTGTGTAGTAAATAATGAAAGTAAATATGAGCTGATTTTATTGAGTTAAATGATTGTGGCAACACCATATATGAATTGCTGATTGGTAAGGATCATTGTGCCTTGGTTTCACATAGTTATTGGTTGATATAAACTTATGTTCTTCATGATAAATACCCTTGTGGTATAATTGTTGGTGATTGTTGTTATGAAATAGGAACGTACGGTGGGATCGGGTTGCACGCCGCAACACGAAGTAATAAGGGTAGAGAGGTAATAAGGGTGAGATGAGAATGTACGGTGGGATCGAGTTGCGCGCCGCAACACAAAGTAATAAGGGTGGAGAGGTAATAAGGGTGAGATGAGAATGTAACTTGTGAAATCTTCATTGTGGTTTTCCGTATACTTGTGTGGTTACCCTAATTGCTTTCTAATTGTGTATTGTTTGATTCTACTTGGAATAAACTTGGTTCATACATGTTAGTACTATTCAATAGTACTAAAGTCCCATTTGCCAGGGGCGCTACATCTTTTATATGGATGTAGGTGGTTCACAACAGGTAGCTCAGACCGCCGATAGTGGTGTTTCCCCTTCTTACCTTCAGCAGATCCGGTGAGCCCCATTTCCTCTCGGGGCCGTGTGTAATCTACATCATCCTTTTTTGTATATGTTATGTATTTTAAGGTATAGCCGGGGCCTTGTTGCCGGAAAGTATTGTGTAAACCCTTAGTACTCTTAGAGGCTCCATAGACATGATGTGGGTTGTACATATATGTATTTTGGGCGGTAAATGTGTTTACTAGTAATCGAGGTCCGAATCGGAATTGTTGAATTTTTTGTGATTATCAAATGTAGAAATGATAAAGGATAATATGAAATCAAGTAGTGGATTCATGCATAAACTAAATTGCTAATTCATGTGGAATAATGTATATTATAAACACGGGGTGATGCGTTGGGTAGGAAAGTCAATCCAGGTCCGCTTGACTGGGATCATCCGGCTAGGCGCCGGTCTCGTCCCTCGGTTTTGGGGCATGACAGTTACCCCTCCAGCGTTCATAGTTACAGAGTGGCACGCTCTGGCCGAGTATGGCACCGGGTGCCGGCCATGCCTCTGTTGGTTTGGGGCATGACACTTTACTAGAAATCATTCAATCCCTAACCTTCTCACAGGAGATAGCCCATATGTGTAACCTCATATCGAATTCCCCAACGACGTTGTTATAGTTACATCTACTATGAAATCAGTTAATTTGCTTGGGTCCACGCTCATCCGCCAGCTGTAAGAATCTGTCATTCCATTAATATCAACGGAAGGTCCAAGAATACGTTTAAAACTCAAATCCATACAACATCCTAAAACGACAATTAATAATTCACATCCCTCTATGTCACGAAAAAATATTTTCGTCACATCCGAACTTCCCAAGTGTAAAATCCACCTCAAGGATCATCTCCCTCGAACCCTCAACATTGGAACACTGATTCGACCTCGAATTCAAAATACATCGCCATCTCTGATAACCGCTTCTTAGGTAGCATCTCACAACACCGTTCCCCTATGGAAAATAAATTAAGACCATTATATTAACGAGCCTTAATGTGTTCAAACAAGAACGACGACACCACTACATAGACAAGAATTCCACCAAGTTCGGAGATATGAAATCTCGCTAATCCGTAAGCGAAGCCCTGAACACCCATAACTCAATTACCTCTCCGATGCTGGAATTAACTATCGAATCTTCCAATCACGAATCGAATAATCCTTTCCCGAAGCACTTGTTGCCGCAACACATGAGTAAACACCCTGCCGTTCACACCAATATTTCACGATTATCAATGCATGAACATTATAATATACTATGTATAAACCATAGGCAACACTAATACTAGGCTGAAATGACAGAACCCCCCTCCACAAGGTGACAATAATAGTCTGTATGTATACACAAGGAAAAACATCGTGCATATATCTATAGTATCTCCACAACTCGTGGATGCCCAATTGATATTGAATGCCCGACATCACATACGAATGAGTAGGAAGGAAATTAAGGCATAAGATTCAAATCGCACGACAAGGAATCAAGAAAGAGAAGTTCTCCTAATAGTCATGTAGCATCTCGAAGATAAGTATAGATGTCTTCGTACCGATCCGCGACACTCTACTAGATTTGTTTATGACTTGTGAGACCTACGTGAACCCAGAGCTCTGATACCAAACTGTCATGACCAAAATCCCACTATAGGTCGTGATGGCGCCCTATGTCGTCGTTAGGCAAGCCAACAATTAATTCAACACATAAATAGTTAACTAAAAATGCATTTCAAAACAATTTAGAAAAATAGAGAGTGAAAATTATTCGTTTTTATAGAAAATATAGATATTACTATTTTAAATGTTCGAATGAGGTCAAAATATAAACCAAAAAAATCATAACTGAATACAACCAATAGAAAGATCTAAATCTCCAAAACCCGGTGTCACAAGTGGATGCGCATTTACTAGGGGGTACAATACTAATACAACCTATGTCTGGAATATAAAATAGACATGATAAAATAAATGTATATTATGGCGACTGCGTGTGCTGCGGATCGTAACATAAAATGTAACTCACCATAAAGTCCACTCAGCAACTGCGCCTACAAAACTAAATGACCACCAAAAGTACATGTCTCAGTACCTACACAATCAGTGCAGAAGTGTAGTATGAGTACGTAAATCAACGCGTACCCAATAAGTATCTAGCCTAACTCCGAAAAAATAGTGACGAGGGGTCGACATCGACACATACTAGTGGTCCAATAAATCAAACATAATAATTGTAGATAGGAATAAGGCATGACAGGTAAAATAATGAAACAAATATGTGCGTAACAAGATCCTCAGCAGAAGAATAAATACGAAATCCTCGTCGACCGAATACAACCTAAAATGGAATAACAGATAAAATATCACATATCAAGTCAGGAAGATTCATAATTACACTGACTCCTTATCAATTATTTTGCACGATTTTGTAGAGGCTGTTACACCCCATGTTTTCGTACGTGAGAGTACGTCATACATTAATTAATGTAAGCTCAGAAATAAGATTATATTTGGAAGCATATAAAGTAATTAATCATGTTATCTTGGAGGTTACAAATTTTTAAGATCATGAATAATGAGTACCAAGAGTGTTGGAAATCTTAGAAGCTAAACCAATTGAAGAAAATAAGTTTCGTCGAAAGTCGACAAGTTTGGAATGTTATAACATGTACTTTAGGGTGATACTATGGTTCTTAACATGATAAGGACGTTATTATATGAGTTATTTTTGTCTTACGATATTCGTGTGCTACGTTCTGAAGTCAAGCAAGTTGTGGAACCAAAGTTGGCAAATACAAGTTACATTCATAATGTGCTGAAAGTTAGGTCAAATGTAACTGAGATTTTCTCCCAATAATTGGAATTATTGGACAATATACCTACCAAATTGAATATCTATGAGTCTAGTTTCTAATGCATTGAATTGTTCGTCTATACGACGTAGGAGTAGAGAGGTACTTTTGTTTTAGCGAGACTGCACCAAGCAGCTCTCTATGGGACCCACATAGGCGGTTTAGATATGTTGATATATATAATACGCCTCAACCCCATTTTAACTCGTTCATTTTCAGTATCTTCAGATACTATACACCTAAAAACACTCTCTCAAGGTTCTCTCATTATCCAAGACCCAAACAAAGGGCAAACAACACAAATCAAGTGTCAGGAATCCCGTCGCGATAGTAAGTTTCTTGTTCTTCTTGTTGTTGATGATTTTTTGGCGGTTCCAGCTCGTGTGGGAGGTTATTTTAAGTAGTTTATGTTCTGTAAAATACTCTCCTATGGTTTTCATATTAACCCTAGGTTATTTCAAGTCTTTCAAATTGATTACACCATATTTCAACATCAAAAGTTAGTTCTAGTGAAGAATAACACCTCTTTGAGGTTGTGTTGTCATTGAGGATAGTTGTGGGCTGTGTTTTGATGAAATTTAAAGTTTTTGATACTAGTTAAGGTGAGTATAACAACCTAATAATTGTGCTTAAACTTTCTTGTATGTTGGTTAAGTTTTTAGGATAATAAACTACAAGATAATACTTGGATTAGCTTAAGTCACTTCTATGGTGTTGTATTGACATTGAGGTTTGTTGTAAGCTAAATATAACCTGGATTTCAACTTGAAGATACTGTAGGAGGTATGTGTATTGTATTCTTGCAGGTTATTAAGGTTATCTTGATGTTGATTAAGCTAAATGGTTGGACTAGACATGAACTAGTGAATAAAGTTGCTAATTGAAGAAAGTTGGAGTTGTGGATTGTTTCCTTTGTTATAAATATATGGTATAAGGATGTAATCATTGATAAATTACTTCATTATCATATTAATGATGTTTTTAAGTTAGCGTAAGAAGTTTATCAGGGATGATATGGGTTATACGGATTCAAATCGAGCTTGTCGCTCAAAATGATTGTTAAAGTAATCGGAGAGCTTATTGTGAATTATATGGTTGTTGTTTGGGATGTTTGGTGACTTTTGGTAACATATGGGATGTAGTTAAAACATAGGAGGTGCTGTCCGTTTTCTTGTAGAATATTGGTTTTGAAATATGAGAGTTACAATGCTTATATGACGACGACGAAGTCGGGTTACTCATTGTAGACGTAAGAAAATCATATTGAGCTTGGTTGACGATTGGAGAGAAGATTACAAAGGTGTGTTAAGGCACTTCCTTCTTTCTTTTAGCATGATCTAAAGTGAAACGAACGTACATGATACGCTATTTCACAACGAATCTACTTCTAGCAACTAAGGTTGTCCATGTTGTTCTTTTCTTGTAAAGTTATCCTAAGAAAGTATGTATGATTCTTGAATCCTAGTGAAGTTCATATTGATGGTATGATGTCCATAATGTTAATCAAAGGTTAAATGACCTTACTTCACTCCGAAAGGTTTAGAACGTGATTCCGTGATTCCAGCATGCATTATATATGTATCTACTTTACTCTACCAAGACGTGCTATAATCGGCCAGGTACATCACGTATTATGCAACCACTGATCAGTTAGGTTTACCGAGCTCCGCGTGGCCGGGTACGATTCTACCGAGCCTTATGATGGCCGCGTACATTTTTACTGAGTCCTCTTCGAGGCCGGGTATGATATGATGATAATAATGCCCATAGAGGCGTATGTTTTTAAAAGATTATGTATATATATGTATCACGCATTTTATGTCACTATCTCTCAGAGCCACTCGGATGCTAGAGTTTGTATCTCCTATATCTCTCTTTACATTACTGTTCTTATTTATGCTTTTTTGCTTTACATAATCAGTACTTTATTCGTACTGACGTCCCTGTTGCTTGGGGACACTGAGTTTCATGCCTGAAGTTCCCGATAGACAGGTTGACAGTCCTCCTAGTAGGCTATCATCTCAGCGGAAAGTATTGGTGCACTCCAGTTTCTCCGGAGTTGCCTATTTGGTCAATATGGTTTGGACATGTATTGATTGGTATGGCGGGGCCCTCTCCTGACCTTTATGATGTTTATGTTCTCTTAGAGACTTGTAGACAGATGTCAGGTATATGGATACTTGTATGGCCTTGTCAGCCTATATTTTAAGTTTACAAATGATCATGTCGGCCTTATAGGCCTGTATGTCACATCTATTAGTTTCTATATCATGTTAGGTCGTCTTGTGTCTAGCATTCCCTTATGTTTTATTTTGGCTATGTCATGATGATCCTTTTGGCACAATTTACCCATGATAGTACGATAAGAAAGATATGTCACATTGGTACTCGGTTGATTAAAGTACAGGGTGCCCGTCGCAGCCCTCCAATTTGGATCGTGAAAAAAATGTTATCACAGTCTTTCTATCCTAGGGAGTCTACAAGCCGTGTCTAGTAGACTCTTGTTTATGGGTGTGTTATGCACCACACTTATAAGCAGGAGGATATAGGGCATTTAGGACTGTCACTCTTTCTTGTTACTCTAGATCGTGTGGTAGGGCTCAGTTTTAAGAAATCAAACTCCTAAATTCTATTATTCATAATAAAATGATGCCTACATCTAGAAAGACAGTTGGTAAAAGATTGAATGTGGTTGTGGAAGAGTTGAGTCAGAGGAACTCAATTTTGCATCATGCTTATGATGAGTAAATGTGAGGTCTTCAACAGATCATGTGTGTACTAAGATGTGTAAGTTTCTTGATAAGGAGCTCTAAGGCAAGAATATCTATCCACCCATATGGTAAGAAGAAATAAGAGAATCAGAAGGTAGATACAAGTTTCAACTAGTAAAATAAGCAAGATGAAGAAGGGTATGAGGTACCTAGTTAATAACGATTATCAGTATTTATAATTCAGGCAGAGAAATATAAGTATTTTGAGTTACTTTCAACAGTAACAGAGATATATACAATTGACCATACCCATCTCAATTATACCCTATGGGAGCTAACATATATAATTTAAGAGAAGGATAGGATATCAGGATCCAACCGAGGTTAGAGTAACCCAAAATTGTGGATGGATTGTTATCATTATCTAACATTTTTGAAGGGTAATGCAGGACATGGTAATAGTTCTCATTGGGAGATAGCCAGATGGTGCACTCTAGAATAATATAGTCGGATCTGAATACTAGAATGTTCAGAAAGTTCAGAAGATAGGCACTGGAATCCTAGAAGGGATGAATATTTAGCTTAGGATGACTCCTACCCCTAGTAAAGATAGAATGCTAGTCGACCCAAGAGCCAATGAGATGGTGCAAGGAGATCTCAAAAAGTGAAAGGCTATTTTGTTGAAGTTTTTAGAATAAGGTAATAGACAAAGATATTAGCAGGAGAATAAGAAGAGAGTAAATAAAGCATTATGAGTAAGATGTGATAAATGAGTGATAACGGTAAATCAAAATATGACAGGATGACAGAGTCTATAGTCAAGTGAAGGAAAACACAAGAGGAGACATTCCTTGAGACAATAAAAGTATAATCCCTAAATTCATATCCTCATTTCGAGAAATCAGTTGCTGAGTCCAACGTGATTACTAGAATCAAAAGTTAGACCCCCGAGTAATAGAAATTAGTATGGGATAGTAAACAAGAAAAAAATCGAATATGAATTAGTGATCGAAGGAATTGGTAATGGTCGACATCGCTTCAGAGATCTTGTTTCGAAAATAATAGAATGAACAATAGAAGAACAACCTTTAAAGGTCATTCACGAAGACGCTTCCCTAAAGCAAGAACTATTAGCAGAGTTAAGCTTAAGGGACCAAATGTTCCAGTTACACCAGGTGTCCACCTTGTGCTTAAGAAATTCAATTATCCCTGGTGTAGAAGGGTTACCGCAAGGCGAATAATATGTGAGTGAAGATATGAAAAAAAATGCCAAAGATGAAGAGGTAACTATCGAATGGTAAAGGAAGAATGCGGTAAAATGTGAAAGGAATGAGATTGCATTTATTCAGATCCTACAGATATAATATGACTCCAGAACATTATGCAAACATGACGCCAGGGAGAATCAATAAAGGTTTCTCACTCGATGATATTGATAAATAAGTGGGAATAAACACTTGATACATAAGGATCCCGTACGAGAGGTAAGTTAAGACAAAGGACATAACCTAAGAGGTGTTACATAAAATACAGATATGAGAGTGAATCCTAGAGATTTGTTAAAAGCTAACTGAAAAGGGAGATAAGAGTCGCATTGGCGCACATTCAAGGTTAGAATCGTACATACTGCATGAAAAAAAGTAGAAACAGTTACGAGATTGGAAGAATTTCGACCACAAGTCATGGTGAGAAAGAGGCCTAAAGGGGGGATGCCCTAGCCTTTGGATTTATTCACTGAACAACTCCCTAGATGGAAAATACAATCTTAAAGTATTCGTAAGAGGTATTTCTTAGGAGACGGATAAGTGCATTAGTCAACATTCGAGGACGAATGTTCCAAAGGAGGGAATGATGTTACAACCCATGTTTTCGTACGTGAGAGTACGTCATAATTCAATTGATGTAAGCTCAGAAATAAGATTACATTTGGAAGAATCTAAAGTAATTTAATCATGTTACCTTGGAGGTTACAAATATTTAAGATCATGAATAATGAGTACCAAGAGGGTTGGAAATCTTAGAAGCTAAACCAATTGAAGAAAATAAGTTTCGCCGAAAGTTGACAAGTTTAGAATGTTATAACATGTACTTTAGGGTGATACTATGGTTATTATATGAATTATTTTTGTCTTATGATATTCGTGTGCTACATTCTGAAGTCAAGCAAGTTGTGGAACCAAAGTTGGCAATTGTCTTCACAGGTTACATTCATAATGTGCTGAACATTAGGTCACATATAACTGAGATTTTTTCCAAATATACTTAGAATTATTGGATGATATACCCAAAAAATTGAAGATCTATGAGTCTAGTTTCCAACACATTAAACTGTTCATCTATACGACATCAGAGTAGAGAGATATTCGCATTTTAGCGATACTGCGTCAAGCAGCTCTCTATGGGACCCACATAGGCGGTTTAGATATGTTGATATATATAAGACGCCTCAACCCCGTTTTCACTCGTTCTCTTTCAGTATCTTCAGACCCTATGCACCTAAAATACTCTCTCAAGGTTCTCTCATGATCCAAGACCCAAACAAAGGGCAAACAACACAAATCAAGTGTCGGAAATCCCGTCGCGCTAGTAAGTTTCTTATTCTTCATATTGTTGCTGATTTTTTGTGGTTCCAGCTCATGTGGGAGGTTGTTTTAAGTATTTTATGTTCTGTAAAATACTCTCCTATGGTTTTCATATCAACCCTAGGTTATTTCAAGTCTTACAAATGGACTACACCATATTTCAACATCAAAAGTTAGTTGACGATTGGAGAGAAGATTACAAAGGTATGTTAAGGCACTTCCTTCTTTCTTTTAGCATGATCTAAAGTGAAACGAACGTACATGATGCGCTATTTCACAACGAATCTACTTCTAGCAACTAAGGTTGTCCATGTTGTTCTTTTCTTGTAAAGTTATCCTAAGAAAGTATGTATGATTCTTGAATCCTAGTGAAGTTCATATTGATGGTATGATGTCCATAATTTTAATCAAAGGTGAAATGACCTTACTTCACTCCGAAAGGTTTAGAACGTGATTCCATGATTCCAACATGCATTATATATGTATCTACTTTACTCTACTGAGCCGTGCTATAGTCGGCCGAGTACGACACCTATTGTGAAACCTTTGATCAGTTGGGTTTATCGAGCTCCACATGGTCGGGTACGATTCTACCGAGCCTTATGATGGCCGGGTATGATATAATGATGATGATGCCCATAGAGGTGTATGTTTTTAAAAGATTATGTATATATATGTATCACGCATTTCATGTCACTATCTCTCATAGTCACTCGGATGTTAGAGTTTGTATCTCTTATATCTCTCTTTACATTACTGTTCTTATTTACGCTTTTCTGCCTTACATACTCAGTACTTTATTTGTACTGACGTCCCTTTTTCCTAGGGACACTGCATTTCATGCCTGCAGGTCCCGATAGACAGGTTGACAATCCTCCTAGTAGGCTTTCAGCTCAACGGAAAGTATTAGTGCACTCCAGTTTCTCCGGAGTTGCCTATTTAGTCAATATGATTTGGATATGTATTGATTGGTATGACAATATGATTGGTATGGTCAATATGTATTAATTGGTATGGCAATATGTATTGATTCAGAGCATTTGGGAGCCAATTTGAGGGGCAAGAGCATCGCCGAGTATATTTTGGGCTGTTTTGAGGTAAGTAACGATTGTAACTCTAAACCTGAGGGTACAACACCCCGGTATTTGATATTGTTTTGGTAAATGAGGTGACGCACATGCAGGTGACGAGCGTGGGGGCGTGCACCGATAGGGATTGTGACTTGGTCCGTCCCGTAGCGACTATTAAGCCGCGTATTCGATTTGAAACCTTACGACATCCTGTCTTTCAGAAGTTTATACTTGTTTATAGACTGTGAGCCATGTTTGGGGCATTGTGCCAATCTGTTTAGACCCTCAAGGGTATTTTCCATGTTTGGGGACTTGTGCCGACCTGTTTAGACCCTCAGAGGTATTTTTACACTATTCTCACACCATCCTGATAGAACATCTGTGAACTCAGTCATGTTTACCACTTGTTGTTATTTTCACTGTTATCACACTGCTTTGAAACTCTGAGAAGTATTTTGGGCTGGGTCCCGTGAGTTGAGATGAATTGCCTGAGTGGCTTGTGAGGATAGTTATGGATCGGGCTGCACGCCGCAACAATATATATGTAATGAGGCCGAGGGCGAGTATGTGAAGATAGTTATGGATTGTGCTGCACGTCGCAGCAATATATATGTAATGAGGTCGAGATCCGAGTATGTGAGGATAATTATGGATTGGGCTGCACGCCGCAGCAATAGATATGTTATATATTATATATAGATCGGTCTGCACGCCGCAACAATATAGATTATATACTATGTATGGATCGGGCTGCACGCCGTAGTAATATAGCGCTTGGGCTGAAGGAGCCCCTCCAGGAGTTTGTACATCCCAGTGAGCGCAGTCGACTATTATATGGATCGTGCTGCACACCGCAGCATATGTTATATGGATCGGGCTGCACGCCGCAACAGTATACATTATGTATGGATCGGGTTGCGCGCTGCAGCAATATATATATATACGTATTGGATCGGGCTGCACGCTGCAAAAGTTGTTATATGGTACCTGATGAGTGAGAGTGCTGAGTGTGAACATTGACTTATGAGAGTAGAGTCACGAGTGACTAAGAGGCTTGCCCGAGAGGCTTTATTGTGAGAGACACTGTGCCCGAGTGGCTGATATTTCTATGAAACTACTGGTTTCACTTTTCTTTACACTGAGCCTCTTGATAAATGTTGACTAATGTTTTTATACGAGATTTTAAAATGGAAACTGGAGTTTTGTAAAATCTTTGGTGCATGTGGACTCTTGACTTGATCTATTACCTTTACTGGTACTTACTTTTATGAAGCTATAAAGTTTAAATGCTCGTCACTGCACTCATATTTTTAGATACTTTGGTTACTTACTGAGTTGGCGTACTCACGTTACTCCCCGCACCTTGTGTGCAGATTCAGGTACCGGGGCAGAGCGATAGTTGGGCTACCCCATTTGGAGCATTGTTAGGAGATTGTGAGGTAGCTGCTTGGCATCCGCAACACTAATCTTCCTCCTTCATATTCTATCGTTTGTACTTTATTTCCAGACTTGTTGTAGTAGAGGATTTGTATTAGAATGTATCATCTCTTAGATGCTCATGACAGTTGACTCCAGATGTTGGGACTGTGTTTAGATGTTCTAATCATTTTAATTTTTTTGAAATGCTTAAGAAACAGAACTATTATGAAAATTCGGATATTTGATGTATTAAATGGAAAATCATTTCATTATTTTCAGTAAATTGGCTAACCTAGTATCACTGATGTGTGGCTATAATTCATGGTTTAAAGCATTATGTGCCTTACATTTTATGTGCATTAATGATAAAAATACACGTCGTATGTGCATAATGGAGTCTATTTCATATGTAGGTGAATTGGAGATGGAAGCCGAGCTAAATGTACATAAACGTCAAAAATACGCTCAAGAGTCAAAAAGGAGTGAACTCGGCTATAGCCGGGCGTTTGAGCTGTAAAGCCTGGTCATACCAGGCTTTAGCCGGGCGTTTGGGCTATAAAGCCTGGTGAAACCAGGCGTTTGGGGGGCGTTTGGCCCATAACGCCAGGCCTGGCCAGGCGTTAGCCAGGTGTTTGGCCTGTAACGCCTGGCCCCTGATCCGACCCAGTCCGAGTTTTGAAGGTTTTAAGTGTTTCCCGGTTTGACTAGAAGTATCTTACACGTTTAGGGTTTGTCCCAAAACATATAAATAGACCCAAAAATATAACTTTGAGGGAGGATGCCATTTTGGAGAGAAGATACACACGGGATCATTAGGAAGTGAAGGATTTCTCAGTTTTCTTCATCTTATTCTAGTATTTTCAATTTATGCAACAATTATGCAATTGTTTGATTATAGCATGATTGGCTAAACACCTATTGTTCCGGGGTTCTGGTTTAGCCATGAATATTGTTATTCGACATTAATAACACCCATTGTTCTGGGGTTCTGGTTTAGCCATGAATATTGTTATTCGACATTAATTTAACCTTGATTATAGTTCACTCAATATATGGTTGTTTCTTCAATTCTGTGTTTAATTGCTTAATTGTCTGGCCAGCAATTTGGTCCTATATACTCTCTATGTTATGATTGGGAAAGCCGTATATAGATTAGAGAAGAATTAAAGAGAGCGCGATCTTAACCCTTCAGGGGAGCGGATTTGTGGTTAGGATAGGAATATACCTAGTCACCGTGCTTAATTAAACATCGTAATCTTAGTGCAATCTAATAGATTAATTTCATAGGAATATAGGCGTTAATCTATTGGGAATAGGTGAGTAGTGCTTCGGGAGAAGGNNTTGGGACCAACAAGTTTTTGGCGTCGTTGCCGGGGACTTGAATATAGACTACTTTCTAGTTACTTGCTTTAATTGTTTATTTCATTGAGTCTAACATCACGTGATTTTTTCTCTAATCTTAGGAACTTCGATTGAATGTGTAGGGTCAGAAGCCAGGACAGGCTTGACGGATTTGACCCCGAACCTGAGAGAACATTTCACAGGAGGTTGCGAGAAGCAAGAGATACAGACAATATTCAGGACCTCATCCAATTTCCTGTGAACATGGCAGAGGAACAACACATAGTTGTTTAGGAGGTGGCAATGCCCAGTATTGCTCATGTTACCTCCAGCATCGTGAAGCCCAGAATCACTAGGCACTTCGGGCTGAAACAAAGCATGATCCAGCTACTTCATGCAAACGGGCAGTTTATGGGTCTTCCACACGA
>MDKI01005450.1:0-35900 GCA_005239505.1 Nicotiana paniculata | reverse complement strand
TTGAGAGAATTGATTGAGTAAAAGTTGCGTATTCTGACGAATTAATTGATACGTAAATTCCCTCTGGGATCGATTCTGGGGGTAATACCCCGGATTATATTTGCAGCGCCCGCTTAGTCTTCTACAAGACATAGTTGAGCGTGATAACCCAACATATCCATCTTAGGGCTTTTGGATGAAAGTGTTATGTGCATAATAATGGCAAAGATTCTCTAGGAAAATTTTATCCTAGAAGTGATGGGGGAGTGTTCTTGGGATATTCAACACATAGCAAAGCTTATACAATATACAATAAAAGAACTATGTGTGTAGAAGAAAGTGTACATGTTGTCTTTGATGAAACTAACACTTTATCTACGAGACATGAACCGGAAGATGAGGAGCTTGGACTCGTGTGGATCAATGACCACATTGAAGCACCTATGGCTGATGGAACATGTGATGGACCAGGTTCAAAAACCCCACACAACTCGACAGGGGGAATTCTACATAAAAATACTGGCCCTGATCCTGTTCCACAACTACAAGACAACATGGAACAATCCAGAAGTGAAAAACTGATACTCAAACCACACAGATATCAGAGTTCTCACCCTCTTGAGAACATCATAACAGACTTGAGATCTGGAATCAAAACTAGATCCTCCTTAAAAAATCTGTGTGCGTTTGATGCATTTCTATCCTTGATTGAACCAAAGAAAATTGTTGAAGCCCTGCAAGATGCTGATTGGGTAACAGCCATGCAAGAAGAGCTGAATAAATTTGAGAGGAGTCAAGTATGGCACTTGGTACCCAGGCCACAAGAGAGATCAGTAATTGGCACCAAGTGGGTCTTCAAGAACAAGCTCGATGAGGATGGAACTGTTACAAGAAATAAGGCTAGATTGGTTGTTCAAGGATACAACCAAGAAGAGGGAATTGACTATGATGAGACCTTTGCTCGTGTGTCAAGATTGGAGGAAATCAGACTTCTTATAGCATTTTCTGCACATATGAATTCACTCTTCATCAGATGGATGTACAGAGTGCCTTTCTTAATTGCTATTTGAAGGAAGATGTATTTGTAAAACAGCCTCCTGGTTTTTAAAGGAAAGAGTCACCTGATCATGTATATAAACTTGACAAGGCTCTCTATGGTCTCAAACAAGCTCCTAGATCTTGGTACGAGAGATTGTCAAAATTCCTACTGGAACATGGGTACAAATGAGGCAAGATAGGCAGTACTTTGTTCCTAAAGGAAAAGGGAAAAGATCTTCTGATTGTGCAAATATATGTTGATGATATCATATTTGGGGCAACTACTGAAACGTTAGGCAAGGAATTTGCTACATTAATGGGGAGTGAGTTTGAAATGAGTATGATGGGTGAGCTAAACTTCCTCTTAGGTTTGCAAATCAAACAAACTCCACATGGCAAAATGATACATCAACAGAAGTATGTGAAAGAACTCCTCAAGAAATTCAAAATGGAAGATTCAAAGGAGATAGATACCCAAATAGCCACAGCTACAAAATTGGATGTGGATGAACCTGGTTCATCCATTGATCAAAAGATATACAGAGGGATGATTGGGTCTCTATTCTATCTTACTGCAAGTAGACATGATATTGTGTTCAGTGTGAGACTATGTGCTAGGTTTCAAGCCAATCCAAAGGAGTCCCACCTCACTGCAGTAAAAAGTATTTTAAGATATCTGAGGGGCACCACTGATTTGTGCCTTTGGTATCCTGAAGGTAGTAATTTTGACCTTGTAGGATATGTTGATGCTGATTATGCAGGTTTCCTAGTTGACAAGAAAAGTACTTCAGGCATGGCTCACTTTTTGGGCTCCTGACTTGTCTCTTGGGCCACCAAGAAACAAAATTTAGTAGCCTTGTCTACTATTGAGGCTGAATATGTGGTTGCAGCCTCTTGTTGTGCCCAGTTGCTATGGATCAAGCAACAACTCCTGGACTTTGGTATAAATGTGGGATGCATTCCTATTTACTGCGATAACACTAGTGCAATTAGTATGACTAAGAACCCGGTTCATCACAAGAAAACTAAGCACATAGATGTTAGGCACCATTTCCTGAGGGATAACTGTGAAAATGGATGATCTCAATCAAATTTTGTGCTACTGATCGTCAAATTGCTCATATATTTACCAAAGCATTGAGTAGGGATCATTATGAGAGAAACAGGCTTGATTTTGGGATGATTAAGATCACATAATTGAAAAACAAAAATGAAAAAAAAAACTGAAAAATTGAAAAAGAAAAAAAAATTGCTAGAAAATTTTAATTAGGTACTTAATCAGATTAATCATTGCTCAGTGCTATGTATTTATTGCCATACTCTTCTTCCATGTGTTAATATGATTCCCTAGTTACTAATGATGTTTCTCTATCTTTGTGAATTGAGGCAAAATAAAGATTTTTAATAGGATGAACCTAGTTCATCCATGCTGGTTTACATGACTGACAAGGTACATTCTCATCTCCATACATGTATAATTCAAGTACAGTCATACATGAGCAGGACTCTATCCATTTATGGTTCAAATTCATATTCTCGTACTTACCCAAATAATGAACCAGCTCCAAGAAGTCCCGTTTCAATTAATTAGCCTAGTTTTAGGGCGAAAGTAATTGTCTAATCAATGTCCAATTGTTGACAGTCCTTAATCAATTAGTATCCTACTTGGGTTAATACACTTCCATTGTAATCTCCCCAGCCACAAGTTATAAATAGGCCATCATTACCCATTGTTCATAAAGCAACAGTCGAACCTTGTTCAACTTACTCAACTCAAAATCCCTACTGCCTTTTATTTTCTTCCCTCACTAACAAAATCAAAATCATGTTGTCTCCTCCACTAGCTTCTTCTGACTCATCCCCAAACAAAGATTATGATGGGGGAAACTATGAATCCGACTCAAACTCTCCCTCAATTTATAGTACCGAGTCTCCTGAAAAATCATCAACCCCAGAACACTCTACAATCCCTAAACCCACACCAAACCCTACCCCATCCCCCAAAACTCGTCGTGTTAAGCTTCTTGCACGCAAATCTGCGACTCTGGTTCAAGAGCAAAATTTTTGGAAGAATTGTTGCGTGCTGAGGAAGGCTCCAAACCAGAATCATCCAATGATTCATTCAAATCAGCAAATGAAGACGAAGCACCTGGTTCATCTAGTGCTGAGAAAGGTAATACTGAAGTTACCTCTGATTTAAATTATGCTCAAAATCGATTTGTGTTGGTGGGGTCTGTGGTGGATGTGCAAGTGCCAAGAAGGCAAAGAAAATTTGTGAAAGAGAAAAATCTTAAGAATGAGGGAGAAGTAGATGTGAGGGGATCCGGGGAGGATGGTACCATGCTTTCAATTTGTGACCCCATTCTTGACAATCTTGAAGAAGATGTCATGGTTTTAGGGGGAACTACTGATGTTGAGGAAGCTGCTGCTGGTTTGGAGAAGTTAATGAAGGAAATAGATGAACATGCTTCTTCTAGGGAAGAAACTTTGGCTGAAAGACTGAAAAAGTTGGAGGACTCATACAACCCCAAGAAGAGAAGGACTCCAAAGTCCAAAAAGTTTAAAGCCTTTGTTCCTTCAAAGAAAAGGAACGTGCTACGAGAAATATTGTACGAGAAGAGGAGGGGAAGTTGGAAAAAGCTCTGCAAGAGAGCAAAAGAAAGAAGGCAGATAGGAGGAAAGCAAAGGTAGGGGAGCCTGTTGAAGCTATTGTTGACGATGTACAATTGTTGGACCTGGTCCAACAAGAAGAGGAGGCTGCTCCAGTGGTTATCAAGACTCCTAAGCCCAAAAAGGCTAAGACTTCTTCAAAGAAGTCAGCTACTGTGTCCATCACCACTGGGAGTACTGCTTCGAGGACAAGGTCTAAGATAAAGAAGGTGAAGAAAGTACAGATTGTTGAGAGGGATGATGATCCAGAATGGAGTGGAGAGGAAGAGAAGGAGGTTGGCGAAGTGTCTACTGACAGATTTGCCATGTTTGGCAAGATAAAAATCTTGAAGGGAAAGTTGTTGAAGGATTTGTAGGAGCCTAGAATGAGGTATTTACTGGATTTTGTGGCAGCATAGGGCTGGAAGGACATGGTCCTTCGCATGGAATGCAGGCTGGCCAGAAACGAAGTTGTGGAGTTCATGGGGAATGCCACAGTCATTAGAGGCAGGATCACCTCATTGGTCAAGGGAGTTGAAGTCTCCTTTGATGCTCAAGAACTGGGAGTCATTCTAGACATTCCAGCTGAGGGTTATGAAGACTACATGAGGCAGAGATGGACTTGTTTAGATGGAATGGCCTCAGCTCTCAATATCACCATATTCTTCTGCGACAATGAGAAGGATCTTGAACCTAGGGTTGTTTACAAGAGTGAGATGAAGCCTGAGCACAAGTTGTTCTTTGAATTTGTGATCAAATTACTACTGCCCAGGCAAGAACGAAGACACACTGCTAACTACATGGATTTAACCCTCATGGAGTGTCTGTACAGAGGCAAGCAGATCAATTGGCCAGCTTTTATCATCCAGCTCTTGGACAGAGTGGTGAATTGCACCAAAACCATGCGATCCCTTATGGATTTATTCTGACCGCAGTTCTTGCTCATTTTGGAGTTCCTACAAAGAAGGCTGAGATGGCTACTGCTAAGGATTTCTTTGGGAAGGACACTCTGTTGTCTTGTGATTATACTGTCAATGCCCCGGCAGATGAACCTGGTTCATCTCGGAAGCAACCAGTTAATAGCAAGGTCCGTACTCTAGTGCAGGAAAGCGAGTTAAAGGATATGGAGATCCTTTGATTGAAGTCTCGCTTAATTGAGGTGGAAGCTAAGTGTGATGCTCTCAAAGCTGAGTTAGCAAAGGAGAAGGAGAAAAATGAAGGTGTTTTACACCAAATGCTGTCCCTTCTAGAAACCAAGAACCCAGCCTCATCTGCACCCTCCCAGCCTTAGGAATGTCCAGTGATACCCCCTCCAAACCAATCAAGTGCCCAGTTCGGGACAGTGTCTAGTTTTTGTTTCAGTTTTTATTCTATTTTTCTCATGTTTTGGCTGTTTTGATTTTAATCTATTTTGGTGCTGATCATCACTGTTAATCAATGAAAGCTTGATGTTTTGAAAAATGTCTCAATTTCTTATTTAGCTTACATTATTAGTTTCTTGTGATGATTAATCATGTTTGCACCTGCAGTTGCCTAAATTGGCCGTGAGTAAGAATTAAAAACTGGTAAGTATCATTTTGCAACTTTTCGATGATGCCAAAAGGGGGAAGATGTGTTGTGTGATATCTATAACCTAATGAACCTGGTTCTCAATGATTGATGCTTAAAAATATACAAAGTGTTTGAAGTGTATACAGGATAATTAAAGCACAGAGTTTGTCATCATCAAAAATGGGGAATTTGTTGGCCCATGTCACTGAATGAGTTTTGAAGATTGACAAATATTGACAAGTTGAACCAGATCGATCAAAGCATACGCATCTGAGCGGAGCAGTTGGCACAAGAATCGTACAAGCATAGGAGATATCAGTGATTGCTGAGTATCAAAGAACTAAGAGGATGTCTCCTAATACGAAAATATTGCAAACTGATGAAGATGGCAGAAGTTGAATTCAGTTAGGACAGAAATAAAGGAAGGAAGTTGAGTTTGGTTCGAATTGGTTCACCCAGGTAGAGTTGAACTGGAATTGGAAGACAAGCTCAACAACTGACTCTATAAATACTCAAAGTATTACCGCTGAAATTCACGACACACAAAGAGACGCACAAAGACTAAATTAAATCAAGTTCTGAAAGCAAAATTCCAAGGATATTTGCAAGCAGAAGTATTCTGCAAAGGCTACAGTTCAACTAGAAGAAACAGTTCCATATTTTTATCATTGAGTCTAGTTGGTTGTAGTAGGAGTTTTAACATTGTGTCTTTTCAGCTTTCATAGAAGCAAGTGTAATAGGTACACTTTGTTCAAGTTAGAGTTAGCTTGAAGTCTGTAGAAATTAGCTAGAGGCTAGTTGATACAAAGAGGATTAGAGTTAGTCCTAGGATTACAAAAGAGTTTATTTTGTAAGTCCGTTTGGCTCAGAGTTTTTAGTGAAGTGTTTGAGAAAATCCTACTGAGGAGTAGGTCATGATTTTTTCACCTTTTTAGCCAGGTGTTTTCCACGTAAAATATTTGTGTCTTTACTTTATTGCTTTATTATTACGCAAATAGTAGTAAGTAGTACACCAAGAAGAACCGGGTTCTTCTTATTAGACAGCACTTGAAAATTGGGTATAGCACGTGAGTTGTCCGTGCGGATTTTGACATTGATACTATAACACGTGAGTTGTCCGTGCGGATTCTGATATTGATACTATAGCACGTGAGTTGTCCGTGCAGCACGTGAATTATTTGTGCAGAATATAGCGCTTTGGCTGTAGGAGCCCCTCTGGAGTCTGCACACCCACAGTGAGCGCAGTCGACTATATATATTTGGATCGGGCTGCACACCGCAACGAGTATTGTATAGCGCTGAGTGTTTGAGCGCGCTGAGCATTGAGCATAGTGGGAGAGAATGCGAGATAGTGATATTGAGTACTCTGAGAGTGTGAATACATGAGCTAATCATCGAGATGCATTGCATTTGTCTTGCGTACTTGAGATACATGCATAGAGATGCATTTCCTTCTGCTACCCAGTTTTTGGGACATTTATGATTTTACCCAGGCATAGAGACGTACACTCCTCATGCTATATGAAAATGAAACATCTTACTTATTGTTAAAAGGATTTTTGGGAAAAATCACAGTTTTCAAAATTACTCGTATTTTTGGCATTTTCGGTAAAAGATTTGGGTTTTCACTGAGATACTTGAAAAGCATGCCTATTTTCTGAAACTGTGAACGAGCTGAACATTTTATTTCTAAGATACCTCTTTTATTACTTGTACTATGTTGTTATGAAATGTTGTGGAATATTGGTATTAGACCCGACCTTTGTTAGCTCGTCGCCACTTTGAACTTAAGGTTAGGTTTGTTACTTACTGAGTACATGGGGTCGGTTGTACTCATACTACACTTCTACACGCAAGGTGCAGAAGTGTAGTATGAGTACATGGGGTCGGTTGTACTCATACTACACTTCTGCACCTTGCGTGTAGATGTTGGATGCTGATGTTGTTGTGTTCGATGAGAGATGTATTGAAGATGTACCTGCGTCCTGGTTGTGGCTGCATCTTGTTCGTGGTAGCTTTAGATGTATAAAACTCTATTGTGTACTTTTCAAACAGACTATGTATCTATTTCATTTCAGCTTTGTAAACTCTATTCTTAGAAGCTCGTGATTTGTACTACCAGTCCTTGGGAAATGTATAAGTTTCAGATAATTTCTTCCCTTTAATTATTTTATTAATTTCATTAAATTGGATAATTATTAGTTGGCTTACCTAGTGGATTGGGTTAGGTGCCATCACGACCAATGGATTTTTGGGTCGTGACACAAACATTGGTCAAATATCTCAAATGCATTTAGCCTTTAACTATCAAATTTCGACAAAGTCCGATATCTCGGGCTAGGGACTTCCGATTTCGACTCCGGGCATACGCCCAAGTCCCAAAACCACGATACGGATCCACCGGGACCGTCGAAACATGAATCCAGGTCTGTTTAACAAAAATGTTGACCGAAGTCAACTCCAACGATGTTTTCGGCAAATTTACTCATTTTTAACTATTTTGAACATAAAGGCTTTCCAGAAAGACGCTCGAACTGTGCATGCAAATCGAGAAAGACCTAAGCATGATTTTAAGGTTTCAGATCACATAATTAGGTTTCAAAAGACGTGATTATCTATCGGGTCATCACATGAATAGTGAAAGTAATAAAAACCCAATTTTGGCCACTTTCTTCCTAATTCATCGCTTTGTGATTCCGTCTTCCCTGTAAAACATATGAGTCTTAGCATGATTGATCTTTGAAGAAATATATGACAGATACTCCTCGATTTCCTTCACATAAATCCATCGTCCTTTAACCTTGGTTTTTATTTTATGATCTCCAAGTTGATGAATCTGATGGCAAATTTCTTCTAAGGATAAGATTTCTCATCTCATGATCACTTTACAAAAAGTAATTATCCCAAAAAGCATTGACAAAGAGAATTAGTTGATATTTTGTTATCAGCTTTCACAATTTAATTTATTCTTGATGGAACAGATCATTCCAACAATCTCAACTGTTACAACAAACGAAGAAGCACTACTAGAAATCCGAAAAAATCCGATCAAGCGATACCTACCAACGTTGACCGGTCAACAAAAGCGACCAAAAAATCGTCCAAAACGGATAGAAACTACCAAAAAAATATTTTACTTTTTAAAAAAATTACATACAGTCTGAAGTTGGTCGGTATATTGGTCAAACATTTGACAGTAGTGGTCAGACTTGCTTAGTCAAAGCACCTTTTGATTACCGACTAACATCGGTCGGTAGTGTAGACCCACATTTTTAAATTTTAATAATTATATTATTATTTAAAATATTTTCTAAAATTTATAATTAAATTTACCGACCAAAGTCGGTCGGTTATTACAGGGGAAGATTTTACCGACCAACTTTGGTCGTTAGATATAATATCTGGAAAATAACCGACAAACTTTGGTCGGTTCATATGTCAAACATGGTCAAATTTTTGAATCACATTAATATTTATTATCTAAATAACATAAATATAATCCGTTAACACTTTATTTTGTAATACAAATAATAAATACATTAACATATACTATAACAAGCTATATATAGTTAAAGTAGTACCCCGAAGTGTGTGTATGTGTGTGAGTGTATAGCCACACCTAAGAACGCAAAGCGCTAGGGCCACAGGGTCGTGTTTTTTTTTGGGATATACTTGTGAAGAAGCAATAATCTAATTAGCATATAGAATTGATCATCATCAAATATATCTATTTGTAAATTGATTTATCAACTTATAACTTACTTAGATGCATCGATAAATATTAAAAACAAAACGTCTTGACCTATATCGGTGAATATTAAAAATAAAATATCTCGACCTATATCGATTAATCTATGTCATGCATTATTAGTGATGAATGAATGAAATATAGAAGAATTAATACTAAACATCTATGGATCACAAATTAACGAAACGAAATAAGTTATTAGCATTAAGTAAATGAGTTAATATAACAATCGACTTAACATATTTAAAATAGAATAATATTGGTTTACCAATTCATCAATTGATAAAGTTTTCGTACGTAGTAATATATGTGATTGGTCATAAATTACAATATAATGTATGTGTGTGTGTTTGTGTGTATGAAATTACTCATATACTTAATTATAACTTAGATAGATGAATAGAAAAGGTAAACGTCTTAGTTGACCGATATTTAATAATATATTTGATTGTATTTAGTTATAAAACAAATGGATATATAAGATGAAATGTGTAATTCGAATAAAATAACAGTATCATATATATTCCTTTATTTTTTTAATTATGATTGATTAATTATATATATATATATATATATATATGTGCGAATAAAATATATCCTTATAATTTATAAAAAGTAATTAGTTAATATAGTTATTTATAAAGATTATACTTATAGTTTATAATTATTTATAGTAAATATATATGTTATTAAAATAAATGATTATAGTTTATAATAATTGTTTATAGCTTATAATATAAGAAATAAAAACACAAAAAATCAATTTAGTTTTTTTTTATAAAAAAAATAACCGGCCGAAGTTGGTCGTTTAATGGTCAAACACAGTCAATGCGTGGTCACTTAATGTACCGACCGACTTTACCGACCAACATCGGTCCGTAATTCTAATTGCAGAACCCAAATACGGGATTTCCCCTCATTTCTCTTAACCTCTTCTAAAAAATTTCTAACTCCCCCAATATCTTCTCCCTCACACACACAACACCCTTCCACCACTCCTTCTCTATTTTCCTCACCCAAATCTCATTCCTCATCCCACGTCGCCATTGCCCCCTCCCCCCGCCGTCGTTGCTGCCACTGCCCATTGCTACAGCCTCCATTGTCGCTACTACCCCTCCCCTTCCTAAAAATTCTAGGTTTCAATTTGAACTTACATTGTTTGTGTAATTTTAATATTTATTTTTTTATGAATTTGTAACAACCCGGCAGGTCGTTTCGAGAGTTGTATCCCCGTTCCCCAATTTTCTGCTCATTTTGTACTCTACAACTGTTATATGACTTACCGGGTTGGTTGGTTCGGGTCTGGAGAGATTTCAGAGTGAATTGAGACACTTTGTTTCTTAATTGAAAGCTTAAGTTGGAAAAGTTGACCGAATGTTGACTTATATGTAAACGACCTCGGATTTGAATTTTGATGGTTCTGTTAGCTCCGTTAGGTGATTTTGGACTTAGGAGCGTGTCCAAATTGTGACTTAGAGGTCCGTGGTAGAATTAGGCTTGAAATGGCGAAAGTTAAAAATTTTGAAAGTTTGACCGAGAGTGGACTTTTTGATATTGGGGTCGAATTGGATTTTTGGAAGTTGGAGTAGGTGCATGTTGTCATTTATGACTTGCGTACAGAATTAGAGGTCAATCGAACGTGATTTGATAGGTTTCAACATTGTTTGTAGAATTTGAAATTTTCAAAGTTCATTAGGCTTGAATCCTTGTGTAAGTCGTGTTTTTGATGTTGTTTGAGATGATTTGAGGATTTGACTAAGTTTGTATGATGTTTTTAGACGTGTGGGTATGTTAGGTTGAGGTCCCGGGGGCCTCGGGTTGATTTTGGGTGATTAACGGATCAAGTTTTGAAGTTGTATGATTGCTGAAGATTGTTCTCTACTAGTGTAATTGCACCTGCGGAGTGGGTACTGCAGGTGCGAGCCCGAAGAAGCGGGAACGTGCCCGAATAAGCGAAAAGATGAGGCTCGGCAGTGGCCGTAGGTGCGAGGTCCTTTCCGCACCTGCGAGGCCGTAGATGCGGACCTGTTGTGCAGAAGCGCTTCCGCAAAAGCGGATAGGGGAGCGCAGGTGTGGTAGCCTGGAAACTTAAGTGGCTTCCGCAGAAGTAGAGAAATTTACCGCAAAAGCGGTTCCGCGGGTGCAGAAATATAGTCGAAGGTGTGAAAAACCCTGGGCAGAAATATAAAGGCTAGGGTTCGCGATTTTTGCTTCTTTTTAACATTTTGGACTCGGAATTTGGCGATTTAGAGAGAGATTTCGAAGGGATTTTTTAGGTTAGTCACTTGTGGTTAAATTTCTTCAATAATTATGTTTCCCCATTGATTTTCCACCTAGTTTGTGTATATTTGAGGTGTAAATTGGGGGTTTGAGGCTATGGATTTGGAGAATGAAGTTTTGGGGATTTTAATGACCAATTGGTGTCGAATTTTGGTAAAAGTGGTATGGTTGGACTCGTCAGTGAATGGATTTTCTGGTTTTGTGACTTTTATCGGATTTCGAGATATGGACCCAGGGTCCAGGTTTGAGCCAATTTCGGATTTTGGCTATAATTTTGTATTTCTCTTGTGGAATTCCTTTAGCTTATATTGATTGTATTGTACTGCTTGTGACTAAATTCGGGGCGTTTGGAGACTGATTTGAGAGGCAAAGGCATTTTGGAGTAGAGTTTTTCTCGGATTGAGGTAAGTAAAAGTTCTAAATCTAGTCTTGAGGGTATGAAACCCCAGATTTTTGTGTTATGTGCTTATTTTGGAGGTGACACACATGCTAGGTGGCGGGTGTGTGGGCGTGCACCGTGGGAATTGTGACTTGGTCCGTTCCGTGAAACTGTAAAGTTGAATAACTTGTTGTTAGCTATATGCTCTCTATGTATCATAGAAATCTGACTGTAATTCATTTTAGAAATCATGTTTAGGCTATGTGTTGGTATTGTAAGGACCCATAGAGGCCGTGTACCTATTGAATTACCTGCTAATGCTATCTCTACTTAGTCTTAGTTTTTACTTTCACATCATATCTCAGTCTCTTTTATTCTTATTGATCCATCATGTTATTGCTGTTTTGGGCTGATTTTTCCTGATTTCTTAGAGCCCGAGAGACTGGAGAGATTGATGGCTGGGTGGGGCCGAGGGCCTGATTGTGAGGATATTTTTGGGATCGGGATGCACGCCGCAACATGTTTCATTGATTTATGCCATGATTGGCTTGATATAGTGCTTGGGCTAGGGTCTTTTCACGACCCAAATCTCTCTCCGAAAGACGTCGTGACGGCACCTAGTCTCTACAACTAGGTAAGCCTAATATTTGCGTAGTAACAAAAATGAAAACAAAACTTTAACAACTAACTACAACAGATAATTAAATAACTGATAAAAATGTCGCTCGGCATGTACAATGACCAACACTCGAGTATACACAATATTCCCAAAACCAGAACATGAATAAGTCACAAGCTACGGAAGAAAACTAGTATCTCTATACACCCGAGTCTAAGAAAAAGTATGGAAAGGTAAATGACATAGGAGGGAATAGAGGGGGACTCCGAGGGCTACCGACACGGCAGATATACCTTGAAGTCTCCAAACTGTCTCTGCTCACTGATGGCGTGGCTGATAAGAAGTACCTCGATCTGCACATAAACATGTGCAGAAGAGTAGCATGAGTACACCACAACGGTACCCAGTAAGTGTCAAGCCTAACCTCGGTTGAGTAGTGACGAGGTCAGGCCCTACTGGGGTGTGTATGTGTGTGTGTGTGTGTGTATATATATATATATATATATATATATATATATATATATATATATATATATATAATAAGGCAGGAAAAATATTGTAGTGTAATAAGAGAATGGAATTTAACAAAGAGGAAACCACAAAAAACAACAGTATAGTACACAAAGATAGAACAACAGGGGATCTCTCGAGATACCATCTCGTAGTCCCAAAAGTAAATATGCATGGGGATCTCCCGAGATACCATCTTGTAGTCCCAAAGTAAATATGCATGGGGATCTTCCGAGATACCGTCTCGTAGTCCCAAAGTAAATATGCAGGGGGATCTCCCGATACCATCTTGTAGTCCCAAAGTAAATATGCAGGGAGATCTCCCGAGATACCGTCTCGTAGTCCCAAAGTAAATAAGCAGCTCAAAGACAATGGAAATAATAGTTACAACAAGAAATTCTACAGTTTACGTACAAGTCAAGGACAAAGAAGGGAATCCACTAAGCATGATTCACAGATTTCAGATAAACATTTAAGACACATAGACATGTGATATTAGGTTAAACAGGATAACTACACATGCTGATATAAATCAATTAAGATGAAACAGGTTATTACCTAGTAAACGTCGGATTTTACAACAAATAGTCTATGTACTCACTCATCACCTCACGTACACGATGCTCACATATCACAACAATACCAAATCCTAAGGGGATTTCTCCCACACAAGGTTAGGCAATCCACTTACCTCGAACCAAGCTCAATCAATCAGCAAGAATGTCTTTGTGATGACCCAAAAGGGTCATCTCATAAATTCTATCTAATTCTGTGTTCTGAGGTCGTGAAAACCTCCTTTTATCTCACCTCGATTTGCATGCGCAGCCCGGGCGTGTAGCCGGGAAGCCTTTATGTGAAAAGCTGATAAAAATGATAATTTTATATTAGAAATTTGAATAAAGTTGACTTCATCCAACTTTTTTGGTAAACGGACCCGGACCTGTGATTTGACGGTCCCATAGGGTCCGTAGGAAAATATGGGACTTGGGCGTATGCCCGGAATCGAATTCCGAGGTCCCAAGTCCGAGAAATGAATTTTTAAAGAAATTTGTTTTCTGAAAAATATAAAGGTTTTTGAAAATGAAATTTAAAGTAAAACCTGTGATATCGGGCCCGTATTATGGTTCCGAAGCCCGGTACATGTTCGATATGATTTATATGTGTTATCTGTGAAATTTAGTAAGAAACGGACTTAGTTTGACGTGATTCGGACCTTAATGCAAAACTTAATGTTTATAGAAGTTTTGAGGAATTTTCATGGACTTTTAGTTTAAGTCATCGTGTTAGTATTGTTTTATGTGATTTGAAACCTCGAGCGAGTCAGTGTTAGGTTATATGACTTGTGTGTGTGGTTGGACGGGGTCCCGGGGGCCTCGGGTACGTTTAGGATGCTCATCGAGTATTATTAGCACTTGGGAGACAGCTGAACCATTGCTAGTTCTGGTGTCTCGCACCTGCGATGGACCTTCCGCATGTGCGGACATGCAGGTGCGGCGAGGAGCTCGTAGGTGCAGACTCGACCCAATCTCCCAATCCTCGTAGGTGCGGTGTGTTTTCCGCAGATGTGGAGTCGCGGGTGCGGCCATTTGACCGCAGGTGCGACCCCAGGCCTTTTAGTGGGTTTTCGCACCTGCGATGGTATTTCCGCAAGTGCGGTCCCAGGGGCACAGGTGCGGAATTGCTAGGCAATTATATCAGATCCGAGGGTTTATGTTATTTTCACCATTTTTGAATTGGAGAGCTCGGGAGAGGCGATTTTGGAGGCTTTTGCATCTGGTTAACTTGGGTAAGTGATTTCTATCCATTATAGATCAATTTCCATGATTCCAATCTTAAATCCAACCTTTAATTTCGAAAATTTTGGGTAGAAAATGGGACAAAATGGGATGAACTTCATAGACCAAATTATTGAGTTTTGATTGGGTTTTTGACCTCCGATTTGAGAGATTTGCATATGTTTAGACTCATGAGTGAATGGGTGTCCGGAAAATATAATTTTTACCCAATTCCGAGACGTGGGTCTGGAGAACTTTTTTGGCGAATTTCTGAATTTCGCGTATTAGATTCGGACTTATTAATTATTTTGTTTCCTTGTGATGATATTTACTCTATGCAATCGAATTGTCTAGATTTGGGCCACCCGGAGTTGGGTACTCGTGGCAAGAGCGTGGTATTGAGTTGATTAGCGCAATCAAGGTAAGTATCTTGCCTAACCTTGTGTGAGGGAACTACCCCTTAGGATTGAGTCTTCCATGTTGATTGTAGTCCGGGTACGCGAGGTGACGAGTGTGTACTCGAACTTATTTGCAAATAGGTTTCCCTTTAGGGATTTGGTGTCCTTATATTCCCCATATATGAATTGAACTTGTTATGTCTGAATTCCTGATTTCGAGTCTCATCTCTTCCTGTTCCTTGTTTCTTATATGATCTTAATTGACTTAAATGCAGACTTTGTGACTAGAACTATTATGTTATATCTTTCCTTCATGCGCTGCCTATGTGACTAGAGCTATTATAATCTCGCTCTATAAATGTCTAACAAGAAATTGGAATATCTATACGTTGGTCAAGCATGCCCGTGAGTTGTACCTTGTGACTTAAATGATTTTCCTCTTAAGTACTACTTGGGTTTAATTGATGACCGCCCGTGTTGATGGTATTCTTTGATGTTGCCTATTTACTGAGCATTTGTTCAAACTAAGTTTATTCGGTGAAGCTAATTGTCTAAGTGAGATTGGTTATAGTTGATTCCCTTGCCGGGATGATTTGGTTTCTTTGTTGTGAACTTGAATATATAGAATCGTTGCCATAATTGACTTGTTTTCCCCTTGTTATGCTGTTCTCTCTTTGTGCTTGACATTCCTTTCCGTGGCTACCTCTTATGAGTGAGTTTTACCACTTTTGTTATTTAAGTCTTTGTATTGATTTGCTCATCGCACTTTGTATTCGGCCTTGTTTGCTTTTGCGTCGGTTGTGGCAATATATATTCTTTTGGTCGCATTCTGGTTGTTTTCCTCATTGGCAGCATTGCATATTTAAATTGTAACTACGCATAGAGATCCGAGAGCTTTCCCCCTGTACTGCAATACAAATTTAAATTGGGACTACGGACAGAGATCCGGGAGCTTTCCCCCTGTACTGCACCGCTTATTTAAATTGGGACTAAGGACAGAGATCCGGGAACTTTCCTCTTGTACTGCATTACATATTTAAATTGGCACTACGGACAGAGATCCGAGAGCTTTCCCCCTGTACTGCATCGCATATTTAAATTTGGACTATGGACAGAGATCCGGGAGTTTTCCCCCTGTACTGCATTGCATGACAAATTCTGAGTTGCGGACTGAGTTTCGGTAATTTTATGTTGAGGAGATTTGGATTGAAAGATATAAATATATATATTGAAAAGTATAGCTGAAAAGCAATTATCTCTAGGAAAAGTTATGTCCAAAGGACTTCTATTTCGAAAGTATATTTGAAAATCATTTGTCATGCAGAATGATGATATTTGAAAGGGTAGTACTTGGGAAAATATGTATTTGATGATATTTGAAAGAGCAGTACTTGAGAAAATATATATTTGAAAATCACGTATTTGATGATACTTGAAAGAGCAGTACTTGGGAAAATATATTTTGAACATTACGTATGATATTTGAAAGAGAAGTACTTGGGAAAAACATATATTTGAACATCACGTATTTTGATGATATTTGAAAAAAAAGCAGTATTTGGGAAAGTATATTTGAACACCGTGTATTTTGAAGAGACTATGTTGTTAAGATTACTCTTTATAAATAGATATAAATATACATTCAGAGAAAGTATGTTTCAAAGAAGAAATTTCTCCATTCCGAAATGATTATATCTTTAAAGCTTTCAAAATAAACTCACGATTTAAAAGTTTTCACTCGAAGGTTGACCGGTTTTATTGAGTTTATTGGCTAAGGCCTGACGTAGATAAATTGGTGCAGTGCTGAGTTGCTAGTGTTTTATTGGGTTGTGATTCCCGCCATTTGGATTGCATTCTTTCCACTCTCTTTGCGTACTTCTATTATGTTGTCTGTTGATTTGTAATTATTGAATTTTCTTCCGTATTATTCGATAGTATCGTTAACTATATTGAAAAATCTTTAGATAGATATTATGTTTCTGTCATTTATACCTCTATGCCTTTTTACTTATTAGACTGGTGGTGTCTTGACTAGTCCTCTTCATTACTTCACCGAGGTTAGTCTTGATACTTACTGGGCACCGCTGTGGTGTGCTCATACTTCACTTCTGCACATTTTTGCGTGCAGCTTCAGGTTATTGTTGTTTGTAGCGGCACAGATCATTGCTGAGGAGACTCAAGGTAACCTGTTGCTGCGTTCGCAGGCTTCGGAGTCACCTTCCTTATTTATTTCTACCCAACTTTACTTACTTATTCCTAGACAGTTGTATTTAGATTTGATAGAAAGATTTCGTAGAGCTTATGACTTGTATTTACCGGATTTTGGGAAATTGTAAACTCTATCAAGAATTTTATTTCGAAATATTTAAAATTCCTTTTTTATTGATGTTGTTCAGCGAAAATGTTAGGCTTACCTAGTCCCTAAGACTAGGTGCCATTACGATACCCAACAGAGGGAAATTTGGGTCATGACAGTCTTTTCCACGATTTTCCGACTCCAAATGGCCCAAATATAGCAAAAAGCAATTACATACTATAAATATATAAGTATAAGAAACTAATCTAATTAATGAAATCAAGGCATAAGCAAGAAATTAGAAAATCACCCCAAAAAGTCGACCCGGGCCCATATCTCAAAATCGGGTAAAAGTCACAAAATATGAACACCCATTCACTCACGGGTTCACTCGTACCAAAATTATCCAAATTCGATATCAAAATCCGAATCAAAACTCAAAAACTTAGTTGAAGAACTTTCCAACTTTCCCCCAAAATTTCTTAACCAAATTCCTTAATTAAATGATGAAATCAACTATAGACTAGTGGAATATAACCATAAATGAGATAAGAATCGTTACCTAAAAGCCTCTGAAAATCCCCCAATTTATCGCCCAAATTCAAGCTCTCAAAGTCCCAAAGTGTAAAATGAGATCAAACCCTCGAAATCCCTCTTTTCTGCCCAGCGATCTTCGCACATGTGGGCCTTTAGTCGCACCTGTGATGCTGCACCTGCAGAAATTCCATCGCAGGTGCGGAATTGACTTAAGAAGGCTGGGTCCGCTTCTGCGATGAGGTGGCCACACCTGCGCATGCGCACCTACGGACAATGGTCTGCTTCTGAGAAGTCCTCACTTATCTCGCCTTCCGCTTTTGCGATCCCTTCTCCGCAGGATCAGCTTCGCTTCTGCGCTACTTTTGTCGCACCTACGACCACTCGGTTCCTAGACCAGCACCGCATCTGCGAGCTCCCTTCCGCACGTGCGAGTCCGCACCTGCTGTCTCCCCTCCGCAGGTGCAAAAACACTAGAAGCTTGAAAGCTTCAGCAATTTACACAAGTCCAATTTTGATCCGTTAAACATCCGAAACTCACCCGAGGCCCCCGGGACCTCAACCAAACATACCAACAAGTCTTAAAAATATGAATCATCCTCATATTCAAATTAATGAATTTTGAAACTTCAAACTTCTACAACTGATGCTGAACCCTATCAAATCACGTCCGATTGACCTCAAATTTTACTCACAAGTCATATTCGACATTATGGACCTACTCAAACTTCTGTAATCGGAATCCGACCCCGATATCAAAAGGCCCACTTCCAGTCAAACTTCCCAAAAATTCATCTTTCGCCATTTCAAGCCTAATTCAGCTACAGACCTCCAATTCACAATCCGGCCACGCTCCTAAGTCATAAATCACCCAACGGAGCTAAGGGGACCGACGAAACTCCATTCCGGAGTCGCCTTCATACATTTCCAACTCCAGTCAAAATCCTAAGACTTAAGCTTCCGTTTGAGGGACTAATTGTCCCAAAACACTTCGTAACCAAAAAAGAACCTCCCGGCAAGTCACATAAGCAGAAAAAGATACGGGAAAAGCAGTAAATAGGGGATCGGGACTAATACATTCAAAATGACCGGCCAGATCATTACATCCTCCCCATCTTAAAAAAATCGTTCATCCTCGAACGAGCATAGAAACATACCTGAAGTGGTTAAGAGATGAGGATAACAGTTGCACATATCATGCTCGGTCTCCCAAGTCGCCTCCTCGACCAGATAACCTTGTCGCGCCCCCTTTTTCCTCGCGGAGTCTAGGTTTCGACATTTTGGAAAACTCCTTTCCTTTTGGGACGGGGTATGGGATTTGAAAAGTCACCACCTAAAGGATTAAGGTGCATTAGGGCACCTAAAGAAAATAACTCATAAACCGGTTTACATCACCAGAGATTGGGTAAGGGCTCGAAATTACCTTGAGGGGAAGGTGTTAGGCACCCCTCGAGGTCCACAATGATGGGTACCAACCAAACTTAATTTAAGCGAATTAGTCTTTTAAGGAAATAAAACAGTTTAAGCAAATAGAGATTACTTTAAAACAGGAATTAAAGGGGTACTAAGTTTATTAGCCTATAGGATCACTTCCATGAAATACTCGGTAACCTTCCCCAAATTGAGGTGTTACGCGTAGCATTAGCGCACAAGTCATCATCTCCATTACTACCCAGTTACCCTCCCCTTTTCAATTATTACCTAAGCGTTCTAATAACATCCAGTACGTACCTTATGCGTGCATTACCCGTCCCTTACCTATGGGCCTGGAGGTGTTTAGGACCTCTATTTAAGGTGGTTCTAGACTCACCTATGTTTCTTAAAAGGAGAACTAAGCGACAAACAAAAATCAAGTAGGAGTGTCACATAAGGAGCAATTAAGGGGGCTCATGTTTACCTCCACAAATAGACAAACAAATGCATGTTATTCAGACAATCGATTCTTAAGGATCTAGGATCCTAAAGGCAGGATATCTAAATGAGCATAAACATAATATACATCAGTTTTATTAAAGCGAGGCTGTGGGTATCGATCAGTTTGCCTACTGATTTTGTATCACTTACTGAATCTGGGCACGTTTCAAGCAGAAAGAAAATCACAATTTTAAACCCAAGATCGTAATTATCCTACATGCTTGCCTAAGTGATAACCGGGCAGAATCCTATGGACATGGTATCTAAGCTGTAAACCAGTAACTGATTTTTAACAGGCAGATTTTATCTTTTAGCTCCTATAGGTATGCTTTCTAAGTGCTGGAACGGGTTATAAGAATTATTTCATATAGACATGATATCTAAACACATAAACCAATTTTTACACTTACTTCCTATAGGCATGATGTCTAAGCGTCAAGACTGATTTTATATGTGTTTCCTATATGCATGATGTCTAAGTGAGTAAAGGTGTTAACCAATTTCCAAGCGAGTTCAACAACGAAGATCTTAGAAACATGATTTCTAATGCACATAGGGAGGTTTTCTAGGATACAAGTGTGAAAATTCATGATCACAAGTAATAAGATAAGTCCTATAGGCATGGTTTCTAACGACATGCCTATAAAAAATCACCACAACAACCTATAGGCATGATTTCTACCCGAACCCAACAAAGATATATAAAATCGCTCCCCAGATTTTACTAATAACCCTCATATCTGTTTTACAAAGGTTATTACATTATTACAGACCATTATGTATTACATAATGAAAATCACTATACTATAGGGAGCCTTGTAAGGCACAAAGTCAACCTGGAAGCCAGGCTTTCAAGCAAGTCTGGAGTACACCAGTAGTCCATAACACAACCGGGCTTCTGGTGTGTCAAAGTTCCCAAGGGCCTCATGGAGCCTGGGCAATGCTCACACCAGAACCTTTCATAGAAATAGTTTTGTAACAAGTTTGGAAGGCCAGCCCCAGTGTGTTAGAGTTCGGAGAAGTCTCATGCACTCCTAGGCAGTGATCACACCGAGGGGGCATGACCCTAGACATCTAAGAGTAGGAGTTGAAAATAGTATATAAAAGTAGGAAAATAATTTTAGGGAAAAAACAGTTTGAGTTTTAGAAGTACATAGAAATAAGTTACAAGATCACAAGCAGAACATAATCATACAATACTCACAAAAAGAGTAGGAACACTGAATTACAGGCATAACAGGGTCACAATTAAGTCAAACAAGGTTTCACATTGTTGGAATTGACTTAGTTCATTAACTATTTGTAACGACTCGGTCTGTCGTTACGTAAAACCTGCATTATAATAGTTGTTATTGACATGTCATAGGTTGGTTATTCTATTATTGATGTGTTAGAGTCGATAGGCTTGAAATTGGAATGATTAAATGAGAATTCAGTAACTTAGTTTTTAAAAGATAGCCTTAAAATCGAAAAAGTCAACTGAGAGTTGACTTATTGGTGAACGACCTCGGAATGTGGATTTTATGGCTCGGATAGCTTCGTTAGGTGATTTGGGACTTAGGAGTGTGTTCAGAATATTTTTGTGATGTCCGGTGTAGAATTAGGCTTGAATTGGCAAAAGTTAGTTTTTGGTGATTTTCAGTCAGTAGTGGAAAATAGGCTATTTTAGATAGTTTCGGCATCGTTGGAGGATTTTAGAAATTCCAAAGTTCTTAGGCTTGAATCCGATGTAAATTTGGTGTTTTGATGTTAGTTTTGGTGTTTTGAGAGTGAAACTAAGTTTGAATGATGTTATGGGATGTGTTGGTAACTTTTGTTGGGGTCCCAAGGGGCTCGGGATTGATTTCGGTTGGTTAACGGGCATTTTTGGACTTAGGTAAATTGCTGGTTTTTTGATTTTTGTGCAGCAGGTTTTCCTTCACTGCGATCGCATAGTGCAAATTGTGAGGGGCAGAATTTACTTTCTGTGATCGCATAGGTGTGTTCGCGATCGCAGAGGTTGAGCAGGTTGAGCAGTGTGATCGCGTGGGGCATGTTGCGGTCACGTAGGGATAGAGGGGTGCGCTGGGGGGCTGGTCACTGTGCTTCGCGATCGCGTGTGATGGGCTGCGATCGCATGGGTTTGAGTTGCTGTGAATCGCGATCGCGTGGCTTTTGTCGCGTTCCCAGTGAAGGAATCACTGGGCAGTATATAATTAAACTCTTCGTGACTTAAACACTTTTTACACCTTTTTTGTACGGACATAGAGCTTTGGGGGCTATTTTTGAAGAGGAAAATCATTGTTCTTCATATAGGTAAGTGGTTTGGACCTTAAAACTCATGTATGGATGATTACAGAGCATAATATCAGTGTTAAATTCCCGAAAATCAGTAGAAGAAGGGGGGTTTAGGGCTTGAGATTTTGAGACCTTTAAGGATTTATTTGAGGGGTCAAACGAACTCCGATTTTGGTGTTCTTTATATGTACGGACTCGTGAGATGATGAAGAAAAGTTTGGTATAAAAATTTCTGAGTTTCGGGACGTGGGCCTGGGGGTCGGGTTTTGACCAATTTCGGGATTTTTGAGTATTTTGACACATTTCGATTGGGATTAGTTTCTTAGCATATTATAATGATACACATCTAATTGTTGGTAGAATTGGAGCACTCGGAGACCGATTTTAGAGGCAAGGGCACTGAGGAGTAGTGTATTAGCCGGTTTTGAGGTAAGTAACGCTTCCAAACTTGGAACTGAGTGTTCGAAACCCCAAACTATTTATATTTGATGTTAATTAAGGTGACGACTTGAAAAGTGACGGGCATGCGGGCGTTTACCGAATATTTGTAGCCTAGCTCATCCCATGGCACTGTCTACTGGTTATTTCAGATTGATATTGTACTGTGAAGGTGGTAATTACCTTGAACGAAATAGAAATCATGCTAAGTATAAATGTTAAGGCTTCACGCTGATGTGTTTAGACCGGAATGGTCGATTATTGCTGTCTCTATCTGTGATTATAGCTTTCATGTACTCAATCCAGTTATAGTATATGTTTCATGCCTTAGTCTCGTAAGTTGCTAATTTATTCTATATTATTATTGTTTTGACCTGATTTTCATATGTTAGAACATTGTGAGTGAGACTGGAATACTTAGTGAGGCTTGGAGCCAGGTTTTGAGACAGTTATGAGGTCGGACTGCACACAGCAGCGATCCTGAAATCATGCCTTCGTTGGCTTGATATAGCGCTTGGGCTGAAAGGAGCCTCTTCGAAGTCTATACACCCCCAGTGAGCGCACAGATATTGAGGATGGATTTCCCCGGGCATGGATTTATCCGAGTATTATGTTCCGGAGATGGATTTCTCCGTGGTTATTATGTTCTGGAGATGGATTTCTCCGTGGGGGCTGGATCGACCTATCCCTCAGTACTTGGTGACTGTGTCACTTGTGTTTATGTAATATCCGGGATGGACTTCCCTGGGCCGGAAGGCCGTATCCTAGTACTGAGTGGACCACCTTATGAGAGAGTGATTACTGAGTATACCTCATTCTTGGTTCTATATGCATTCATGCTAGTATGCAGAGTTACAGACATACCTTGATGTATCGTGTTAATATCCTGATATATTACTGTCATGTCAAATTTATATATTGTTGTTTGAATTGTCAGAGTTTAGTCCGTCACTACCTCTCAGCTCGTAATTTGGTTTTGTTACTACTGAGTTGGTGTACTCACGTTACCCCCTGCACCTTGTGTTCAGATACAGGTACAACAGAATTTAGCTCGGGTCCGGGAGCACAACAGTTTCATCAGAGTTGACGAGGTAGCAGCTGGCGACCGTGATCTCGTCTTCTCTTTCCTTTCTACCTGTCGTATTTATTTTCAGACTATGTTAGTCATTTCCTTTTGATTGTATTAAGTATTAGCAGCTCATGACTGTGTGACACTCGATCCGGGATTAGTAAGATTTGGTCTTTTGAATTTCATAAACTGGTTTTCCCAAAAATATTGGATTTACTATTATTATTATTAATTTCAGAATTTGTTAAAAAGGGGCATTTTATGGGAAATTGTATTTAGTTAGATAAAATGGGTGGCTTGCCTGGTTCAACGACATGCGCCATGACAACTCCGGAAATGGGTCGTGACAAGTTGGTATCAGAGCGCTAGGTTAAATAGGTCTCACCAGTCCTGAGCAGGTTTAGTAGAGTCTTGCGGATCGGTACGGAGACGTCTGTACTTATCTTTGAGAGGCTGTAGAACCTTTAGGAAAAATCTCCCATTCTTTGAATTTTGTCATGCGACTCCGTTGAACTCTGAAACTAAACTTCTGTTGTTTTCATTCTCTCACAGATGGTGAGGACTCGTGCTAATGATAGTGGTGACCAGATCCCAGTAGGACCAGCCCGAGGTCGAGGCCGTGGTCGCGGCCGTGGCAGAGGGAGGGGTGCAACCCGCACAGCAGCTGGGGCAGCACCTGTGGACCCTCCCATTACTCAGGAGAAGGTCCCCGCAACTGAGATTCCAGCGGGGCAGACTCAGGCACCAGTAGTGCCCATTGTGATTCCGGGTCTTCAGGAGACCCTAGCCCAGATTTTGACAGTGTGCACCAGCTTGGCACAGGCCGTCGCTATGTCCACTACTGCTACTACTTCTCAGGCCGGGGGAGGCATCCAGACTCCAGCTGCCCGGACACCTAAGCAGGTCACCCAGGGACTTAAGACACATGGGGCAGCCCCAGTGCAGCAGATTGCTCATGTACAGGATTATGTGGTCCCAAGTTTAGATGATGATGAGCAGCGTAGATTGGAGAGGTTCAGCAGACTCCAGCCTCCGACTTTTAGGGGTACAGAGGGCGAGGATGCCCTGGCCTTCTTGGACAAGTGTCAGAGGATACTATATACTGCAGGGATATTAGAGGCCAGCTGATTTCGATTCACTACATTCCAGTTTCAGGAGCTGCACTTGCTTGGTGGGAGGCCTATGAGAGGCATAGACCCGTTGATGCAGCGCCCCTTACATGGCACCAGTTCTCCATTCTCTTTCTGGAGAAGTATATAGCACAGTCTCGCAGAGAGGAGCTGTGCAGAGAGTTCGAGCAGTTGCGTCAGGGTGACATGAGCCTGACGCAATATGAGATGAGGTTCTATGAGTTAGACCGTCATGCCATCAGGCTAGTTCCCACAGACATGGGGAGGATTTAGAGATTTGTTAATGGTCTTGCTTACTAGCTACGAGTTTTTCTGACCAAGGAAAGGGTATCCGGTGCTTTTTTTAAGGAGGTAGTTGACATAGCCAGGGAGATTGAGTCAGTGCGCCGGCAGGAGCGTGTTGAGAGAGAGGCCAAGAGGCCTCGAGGTTCTGGTAATTATAGTGGTGATCACTCAGGAGGTCAGTCTCGGCACAGAAGAGGCAGACCATTCAGGCCTCCTCCGCTAACCCGTCCAGCTTACAGTGGTGCTTCATCAAGACACGGTCCCCGTAGCTCTCATCTGGACCGTTCCTCATTTAGTGCACTTCCAACCCAGAGCTCATCCCGGCCGCCATCGGTTCAGGGTTCCTCAACACATGGTTCTTCTAGCAGCTACCCTGGTCCTAGGGGTTCCCTTCAGTCCTCATCGCCAATTGCTGGTAGAGGTTGTTTTGAGTGTGGGGATCCGGGTCACCTCAAGAGGTATTGTCCCTGCCTCTCTGGTAGTTCATTTTAGCAGAGGAACCAGGCTCCAGCTTCAGCACAAGTTTCTACACCACCCGCAGACAGCCAGGGGTGGAGGTCAGTCAGTCAGAGGCCGCTCAAGAGGGGGAGGTCGGTCAGGTGGAGGACATGCCCGTTTCTATGCACTTCCGGGGAAGACCAGATGCCATAGCTTCAAATGCAGTGATTACAGGTATTATCTCAGTCTGTCACCATGATGCTTCAGTATTATTTGATCCTGGTTCTACGTATTCATATGTTTCTTCATACTTTGCACATTTCTTGGATACACCCCGTGAGTCCTTACTACAAGAAATGTGACTTTTAACGACGAGTGTCTAACGAAGGGATATGAATCCGGTCGTTATAAGTGTATTTTTAGCGACCCACTTCTTTTCCGGTCGATAAAATCAATTTTTTGGTTAAAATTAGTGAGAGGAAAAAATTCTATCTTTAAATATATAAACTCCGGTCGTTAAAGTAAATAGAAAAAGGGAGCGCTCATTTTTTCCCTCAATTTTTCCCAACCCTACCTCCCCGCGCTCGGAAAAAAAACTAAAAGACCCTCGAGACAAAAAATGCAGAATGAAAACCCTCAGGCCACAATAAAGAACGGCCAGGACTCCTTTTGTCACCTCGATTCTGCTTTCTCTGCTTGCCTCCCACTGAATTATTCTTAGGGTTCTGTTGTCCTTCTTAGCAAGGTGTGTTTAATTTTCTGAATTTGTATTTGTCTGGTAGTAGAGGAATTTTCGGATTATTAACTGGTATTGTATCTGTTCATTTTTCCTGTTCTCCTTCTTGTCAAAGTATGTTTCAGCCAAATCAAGATATTCTTGTAGCAGATAAATTTTAAGAGTATTAACTGGTATGTTATCTTTTTCAATGTTCCCCATTTGAGATTTTCTGTTTTCTTCAACATATTTCTATTTCTACCGACATAAAGCTGATTTAAGGAGTTTTAACTAGTATTGAAGAATTGTACCGCAATACCCTAAATAGAGTAGAATTATGCTTTTTAGATATTGAGATGGACAGTTCACCCCTGTACTTATGGTCTTTTATAAAAAGGGAGATGGTGAGATTCAGGTTATTCCTTTGCACTTGCCTCCTGGTGATACATCACAAGAGAGGACCGTACAAATTGATGGGTCAAGTGATCAGATTGAGGCTGCAAAGCAGCTGGTGTATGAAGTGATTAGTGAGGTATGTGTAACTGGATTAATATTCTTCAGTTTCTATTCTTTTCAATTATTATAGTGAGAATATGATAGGCATATACTTTGGCGTCGAGATGATACATAACCTCCTTTTGAATGTTAGAAGTATTTATGTTTGCGTGTTATTTGGTGACATATATCTGTAGTTTGTTAATGTGTATGTGGATTTTGCATTGTGGAACACACTGCACTTGAGTTATTTAGCCTTCTAAGTGCTGCTTTTGTAACTCTCTTGATCCTAAGTTTTAAAATTCTTCTATCAACATCTTGAAAAGGCAATATGATATTAATTTTTTCAGCAGTGGTGGATTTCCTAAGACATCAAAATTACAGATTGTGTTTGTTGTAGAGAGTGTGATTAAACAATTGAGTGATCCTAAATCCGAATTTATCAGGATGGTCATTATTTATGTCTAAAAATTTCATGTATGTATATTGCGGTTAGTTACCTATCCGTCCTTGTCTTGCTGGAAATTCATAGTGTTATCATTTTGTCATTCCTCTTTTTGGACTACAACTTCAAGTTAATGGGAATTGTATTTCGTTTCCAATGATCCATGGATGAAGGAGATTGGCTCTTGATGTGCTTCATTTTTGGAAGGTAGTATTCTTATTCCTAACTGAACATATTCTTTCTAGTTGCGAATAGGTACTTGAAAGTATGTTACTCCACCCTGAAATATAACTCCATTACATTATGGATGGATAGTTTGTTATCCACAGATAAAATATATTTGTAGTGTGACAGAGCACATATCTATGTTTACATTTTTTTCCATTGGTTTATTCTAATTAGTCGGATGTTGCTGGAGCAAGAGAATGAGTTTCTATCCGAAGGCAATATCAGGTTTAAGATGGCATAACGAAAACTATAGTCATGCCTTAATGTCTATTGAATTATATCTTGTTCGATTTTAGATGTTTGGCTTTTTTGAGGCGCAGGTTTTGGAGAAGTCTTTTCTTTGAATGTAATGAAGTCTGTAAAAATTTCCCTAATATTGAGCATCTGTTCTAATCTCAGATGTGCAACAACTCTCGGTCTGAATTCGTAGTTAATATCAGGGGACAATATATAACTGTGCTGGTTAATTTTTGTATCGTATCACTGATGTTATTATTGAAAATTTTTTAGGCTTAGTATTTATCGGACAAGGTGACACCAACATGAAACCATTTAGTGTTGGTGTTCCCTCAGAATTGTTCTGGTATGGTCTCCAACCTGATTATTGATAACTTTAGTCATATTCTGGAGTAAATGAAAGCCTGCTTTTGCTAGATGCAAGGGAGTAGATTAAGATATGTTGAGATTATCATTATATCTTTTGGGTGTCTGACATGAGATATTTTATGAATTTACCACGTAGAGGTGTTGCAACAAACAATATTTGGTGTTATTATCTACTGCTTATGTTAGTATTCAACCAGAGGATAACTTTATTATGCTTTTAGATTTTTAGTGCTTTGTTTGATTTCTTTTGAAGAAAAATCCATCTACTGTGTCCTTATTATTGATTAGCTGCTAGTATCTGATTTTGTTTGTTATCTCCATAAACCTTTGGCTAATTATTGGCTATGAAGATCAAACTCTCTGAGATTAAGAGTGCTGAAAGGACTATTTATATATTAGATCGTTTATTCCTTGATTGCTAGCAGTACTATTAGATTCTGCTTTGTTGTCTTACTGTCTTATTGTTGAAAAATGAGTGAACTGCTGCCCTACATGTATGATGTATCATGTAGGGGTCTGATTCCTGACGGTGTTACGAAATGACATCAATTGTCTCTCCTTTTGGCTTTTTTGTTTTTGCTGTACACTTTTTTTCCCCTTTCTGTGTATATGTGAACCCAATTCAAGGAGTGAGAGTTCGTCTTGGAACTGCAAGATTTGGTGCTGTTGCTGTGCGAAAACACATTTATTCTTGATATTGTAGTTCATTGTATCATTTGAGGACTTAGTTATTAAAATGCAGTTGGTATATAAATTTGGATACTCCTTATCAATATAATATGTAATTTGAATACTGTGCTGATGACATAATGACCAGACTCATCTTTTACTATTGGCAAGTCACCTAGGCTTTTAATGCTATCTTCTTCAAAAATAGTGGTATCTTGCCATCTTAAGAGTTATTTTTCCTATATATAGAATGTGTATACTTTTTTCTCTCTGCTTTGCACTTTGTGCTTCTGATGACTACTAGCATCGGGTTCTCTTTTGATTCCATTCTGGATTGTAATGTTACTTTGGACTAATAATTTGTGGAATTGTGGGGCAGATCCAGTAACTAAAATGGCAGATGAGGAAAGCCCCAATGTTAATGAAGAGTCGAATTTCGAGCCGAAGCACAACGGAAAACATGACAAGCCAAAGCCATGGAATGATCCAAGCATCGACTATTGGAAGGTTGAGAAGTTTGATCCTTCCTGGAATGAGAGTGGAATGGTTGTCGTCAGTTCCTTTTCAACTCTTTTCCCTCAGTACCAAGGTTTGGTCCCAAAAATATACTCTGTCCAAAAGAAATTAGTGTCTGCTTTTCTTAATGAAAAGTTCCAACAGTGCATTAGAGTGTAAAATTCTGTCTGAAACATATAAACTTTTTGTTCGCCAATATTCAGGCATATGATATGTGTAAACTTAACTTGATGTTTTGATGATACCAAATAGAAGAAAGGGCAGGCAGTTGCTATGTCTATTGGTGCATTCTTTAGTTATTTCTTTCTTCAATGATTTCTTAATGAGAACTGACAACATAAGGTGCACTTAGCAGCAGTGTTATCAAAGGTGCACTTAAGCCTTAAAGCGAGGCTCAAAACACGTTGAGCGTTTCGCCTCGCTTAACGGGCTCATCAGTGTTGTCATCAAGGCGCTAAGACATGCTTTTCCTTGCTAATAAGGGTAATCATGAAGAGGCGACACTAAACAATTGATATTTCACTTTTTCGTAAATTCTCTTCAATTTTTTGTCCATATATTTGGTATTCACGCTTATAGATATTTGTCGTGGACTACACATTCATATTTGTAGTTTTACTTTATTTCCGACTTTCTTCCTTAAACCCCACGCTTTATTTGCGCTTTACGCTTAAAGCCCCAACAAAACTTTAGAGCTTTTTTGCACTTTTCGCTGCAGGTAGGGATTTCAATGAATCTATTAGTTAATGTCCGACTGAGTCTCTCCTTATAAATTGTAACCTTATTCACTTGATGATGTTTGCATTTTAACTTTTTCTTGATAAGTATGCTTTTTTACTTCTTTGTTAAGCTATCCATGTTTCTTGCGAACCTATAATAATCGAAACATTAGTGTAGAATATGTAACAATTGAGCTTTTTTATCAGAGAAATATTTGCAAGAGTGTTGGCCTATTGTAAAAAGGTGCCTTGAAAGAGCATGAAATTGCTTGTGAACTTAACTTGGTAAGTCATTCTGACCTCTCTCCCCTCTGTCTCTCTCTCTCTCTCTCACACACACACATACACACATTTTCATTGTTCTCTATAACTATCAGAATACTTCTAGAACTATGTATTATTCGTTAATCAGTAAGGTGCTAACTCATATCTGTGAGCTTGAGAACCAAGGTTGCTTAACTCTGACTCATGTATTTTGGCGAGAATTAAAATTGCTCTGTGCTAACTCTAGGATATTGCATTCCTGAATTAAAATATTAAAGAGTGTTTAAGGTCATAATCTTGAACTAAACAGTATTAATCCAGAATTCGACCTTATTGATGGAGGCACCAGGCACCCAAACGCAGGCTTAACATTGATTGTTCTGGAACTCCCTGGGGAACTGATACGAGGGGCTTTGCCTAGGGCGGTTCAACTACTCATACAATAATGAGTGTGCAGAGTTGAAACGATGAAATCTAAATTATTGTTGAAATCTTTTGGATTTCCTCTTTCAAAGTGGCTATGGATAAACCCCATGTTTTTTAATATGTCATGTTAATTTTAGAACTCTCACTGTATTGGTTCTGGAGCTTTTTATATGGAAAATGCTGAAACTTAGTTTCAAGTTGATTGTTGCCGCTGTTTTAAAAGGGTTATGCTTTTATGCAGTAACAACAGTAATTTTACTTTGGTCCTGGTTCTATAGAGTTCACGTAAGTACCTGAGATTTCTCTCATACTTTATCATCCTGTTTCTAATCAAATATATTATTAGTTTTCAATTGTCCATGCTTGTGAGTATTTTTGGCTTTGCATCAGTCCTCCATTAGAATTCTGCATATTGAGTGCGTGTATTGGAAATATTTGGACGAGTCATGTGACATACTTGATGCTCTTTGGTCTGTTGTTATTTTGCTTGGTTTTGTCAATAGAAGCCTTTTCAATCGTAGATTGGTTTGTTTGATATATTATGTTTAATTTGCTCTTGTTTGGTGTGATTTTATGATGTTAGGTAGTATTGTTTTTCATTTTGTTGCTGCTCTTTCTTTTTGATTGTGCTCTTATAGCCCATTATATGTTATAGATATTGTGATACTTTTTGTGATACTTTTACTGTTTGATTAAATGATATTAGTGTAAGAAGTTCTAATAATTCATAATGCTATAAAATATATTTTTACATCCTATAGTGTTAGCAACCTAACAATCTTAAATACTCATTTATGTCCTAAACAAAAGTAGCTAGTAGTAGTTTGCTTGCTAAACTAACATGAATTTTTTCTTTGAACAGATCAAGAATTTGAAGTGATGAAGAATCATCTTTGAGATAGTGTAACGTGAGTTGAAGTTGAAAGAACAAGTTAAAGTACAAAAAGAACCTGCTTTATTTTTCTAGCGGTTGTTTACAGATGTTGCCATTTGTACATGCCACAATTCCATTTTTATTTTCTCTCAGTGGAAAAATAATAATATCATACAATTTGGATATGTATACTTTCTGTATTGTAACTCTTTAGTTCTTTGAAATTAAAGAGTGATATTTTATATGAGCATTGACTATTTTGTACATTTTTATAAGTCTCTATATATGTGAAAGCATAACTACAATTAACAGAAGAATTCTATTCTCTAAAAGCACTTAAAACGACCGAAGTAGTTGCCGTTGTTGAAGTCTTTTGTGACCGAAATGACAAAAGCGAACGGAAATGGCGGTCACTAGAAGGAGATATAACGACCGGATTCTTGCTGTTGCTAAAAGGTTTTTAACGACTGGAGTAGGATCCGGTCGTGCACTTTTAATGACGAGGCTTTTAACGACCGGCGACGACCGGATTTTTTCCAGTCGTAATTGACTAATAACGACCGGGTTTGGAATTTTAACGACCAAATTTCCCCTCGTTAAAGGCCCATTTTCTTGTAGTGTTGTTTTCAGCTGTTCATGTGTCGACTCCGGTGGGGAATACTATTGTGGTAGACCGGGTGTACCGGTCTTGTATTATATCTATTGGAGGTCGAAAGACCCGGGCAGATCTATTATTATTTAGCATGGTTGACTTCGATGTGATTTTAGGCATGGATTGGCTATCTCCATACCATGCGGTTCTCGAATGTCACGCCAAGACCGTAACCTTAGCGATGCCCGGATTGCCAAGGATTGAGTGGAGAGGTTCGGTGGAGTACGTGCCTAGCCGGGTGATTTCCTTTCTGAAGGCTCATCGTATGATTGGGAAGGGGTGTGAGTCTTATCTGGCCTTTGTGAAGGATGTTAGTAGTGAGACTCTTTCCATTGATTCTGTTCTCGTGGTCCGTGAGTTCCCGAACGTTTTCCCAGCAGACCTGCCAGGCATGCCACCTGACAGGGACATTGATTTTGGTATTGACTTATTGCCTGAGACCCAGCCTATCTCTATTCCTCCTTACCGCATGGCCCCAGCAGAGTTGAAGGAACTGAAGGAACAACTTTAGGAACTCCTAGATAAGGGGTTCATTCGGCCTAGTGTGTCGCCTTAGGGGGCACCGATGTTGTTCGTAAAGAAGAAGGATGGATCCAAGCGTATGTGCATTGACTATAGGCAGCTGAACAAGGTTACGGTGAAGAACCTGTACCCTTTGCCCCGTATCGATGACTTGTTCGATCAGTTTCAGGGAGCTAGGTTGTTCTCCAAGATCGACTTGAGGTTTGGGTAGTATCAGCTGGAGATTCGGGATTCTTATATTCCGAAGAATGCTTTTAGGACCAGATATGGCCACTATGAGTTTCTGGTTATGTCTTTTAGGCTGACCAATGCCCCAGCGCGTTCATGCATTTGATGAACAACGTGTTTCAGCCTTACCTTGATTCATTCGTTATTGTGTTCATTAATGACATCCTGGTGTACTATCGTAGCCAGGAGGAGCACGCTCAACATTTGAGGGTTGTGCTGCATAGATTGAGGGAGGAGAAGCTTTATGCATAGTTCTCCAAATGTGAGTTTTGTCTTGGTTCGGTAGCTTTCTTGGGTCACATAGTGTCTAGATGGTATTCACGTGGACCCGAAGAAGATAGAGGCGGTGCAGAGTTGGCCCAGACCGTCCTCAGCTACGGAGATTAGGAGTTTCTTGGGTTTGGCGGGTTATTACCGTTGCTTTGTGGAGGGATTTTCTTCTATTGCTTCACCTTTGACGAGATTGACCCAGAAGGGTGCTCCATTCAGATGGTCCGATGAGTGCGAGGAGAGCTTTCAGAAGCTCAAGTCAGCATTGACTATAGCTCCAGTATTGGTATTGCCTACAAGTTCGGGTTCTTATACAGTCTACTGTGATGCTTCTACAGTTGGATTGGGAGCTGTTTTGATGTAGGACGGTAGGGTGATTGCCTACGCGTCCAGACAGTTGAAGGTTCACGAGAAGAATTATCCAGTGCACGATCTTGAGTTAGCTTCCATCGTTCATGCCTTAAAGATTAGGCGGCATTACTTGTATGGGGTGTAGTTTTGGGATCTTCACTGATCATCATAGCTTGCAGTATCTGCTAAGGCAGAAGGACTTGAATTTGCGTCAGAGGAGATGGTTAGAGCTTCTTAAAGACTATGACTTAACTATTTTGTATCACCCGGGAAAGGCCAATGTAGTGGCCGATGCCTTGAGTCGTAGAACCGAGAGTTTGGGGAGCCTAGCTTACCTTTCAGCAGCAGAGCGACCGCTAGCCTTCATGTTCAGGCTTTAGCAGGACAGTTGGTGAGATTGGATTTGTCAGACCCTCCGCGAGTGGTAGCCAGCATGGCTTCCCGGTCTTCTTTATTCGATCAGATTAAGTCACGACAGTATTATGACCGCCACTTGTTAGTCCTTCAGGATAGACTATTGGTGATGACGGAGTTATGAGGATGCATGGCCGTATTTGCGTGCCCAATGTGGATGGTATTCGAGAGTTGATATTAGCATAGGCTCACAGTTCGCGATATTCTATTCATCCGGGTGCCGCAAAGATGTACCAGGATCTGATACAGCAGTATTGGTGGAGGCGGATGAAGAGAGACATTGTTGAGTATGTAGCACGGTGTCTCAACTGCCACCAGGTCAAGTATGAGCACCAGAGACCAGGTGGATTACTTCAGAGGTTATACATTCCGGAGTGGAAGTGGGAGCGGATCACCATGGACTTTGTAGTTGGGCTTCCACGAACTTCGAAGAGTTTTGATGCTATTTGGGTCATTGTAGATAGATTGACCAAGTCCGCGCACTTCATTTCTGTCAGCACTTCTTATACTTCAGAGCGGTTATCTGGTATTTACATTAAGGAGATTGTCCTATTGCATGGAATTCCGGTTTCTATTATTTTCGACAGAGGTACTCAGTTCACATCTCAATCTTGGAGGGCCGTATAGAGAGGTATGGGTACTGAGGTAGAGTTGAGCACTGCATTTCATCCTCAGACCGACGGGCAGTCGGAAAGGACTATTCAGATTTTGGAGTACATGTTACGGGCTTGTATGGTTGATTTTGGTGGTTCATTGGATCAGTTCCTTCCACTAGCGGAGTTTGCATATAATAACAACTACCAGTCCAGTATTCAGATGGCCCCGTATGAGGCTTTATATGTTAGGAGGTGTAGATATTTGGTTGGTTTGTTCGAGCCTGGTGAGGCTAAGTTATTGGGCACATATTTGATTCAGGATGCGTTGGAGAAGGTGAAGTTGATTCAGGAGCGACTTCGCATGGCGCAGTCTAGACAGAAGAGTTATGCGGACCGGAAGGTTCGGGATGTGTCTTTTATGGAAGGGGATAAGGTACTGCTATAGGTATCACCTATGAAGGGTGTTATGAGTTTCGGAAAGAGAGGAAAGCTAAGTCCGCGGTTTATTGGTCCTTTCGAGGTGCTTCAGAAGGTTGGAGAGGTGGCTTATAGACTTGCCTTGCCACCCAGTCTATCGAGTGTTTATCTGGTATTTCATGTGTCGATGCTGAGAAAATATGTTGATGACCCGTCTCATGTGTTAGACTTCAACACAGTTCAGATCGAGGATGATATGTCTTATGAGGTAGAGCCAGTGGCTATTTTGGCTCGCGAGTTCAGAAAGTTGAGGTCAAAGGAGATAACTTCAGTGAAGGTCTAGTTGAGAGGTCATCCAGTGGAGGAGGCTACTTGGGAGACGAGCGGGATATGCAGAGCAAATATCCTCACTTGTTTGAGACTCTAGGTATGTTTCTAGACCCGTTCGAGGATGAACGTTTGTTTAAGAGGGAGAGAACGTAACGACCCGGTCTGTCGTTACGTAAAACCTGCATTATAACGACTCCGGAAATGGGTCGTGACACTATTACTAGGTGGAACCATTCACCAAGCAAGGACATGTTTAAATTTAGAGTAAACAACCAGATAAAAACATAGTGCAGAATAGGGTGATAGAAACTAAAGCATGCTAGTTTCAGAAACAGATAAACAAGTATCATGGATCAAACAGAAACATGCTGAAGTTAAATGGCTAATCAGACAACCATACAGAGAAAGTAGCAGGAATTTAAAGCATATTAGTACGTGAATCATGATTTGACTAGGAACGTACTAAGGTAAATTATCGACACATAAACATGGCAGGAATTGACGCATGCTAGTTGAGAAACAAGTAAACAAGTGTCATGGATCGAACATGAATAGGCTAAAGTGTAACGACCAGACCGGTCATCTTGAGCTCTAGTGCGTCGTTCAGCGGTTTGAAGTCATGAGCATCTTTTTTTCAGGTTTTATGACTTGTAGGTGTGGTCGGAATTGAATTTCGGAAAGTTTAGAGTTAATTTGGAAAGAAATTCTCATTTCGGAAGACTTAAGTTGGAGAAATTGACTAAGATTGGGATTCTGAGTAAACGACCTCGGAATCAGGATCTGAATGGTTCCAGCAGGTTCGTATGATGATTTCGGACTTGGGCGTATGTACGTATCGGGTTTTGGATAACCCGGG